>JAQHUG010000522.1:557125-568244 GCA_028555095.1 Dicrostonyx torquatus | reverse complement strand
AAAGGCGAATGGACAATAAAATCAATAGAGAGTATTCACACTTTCAGGAATTGAAGATCCTCTTTTTCCTTAAGGTTTTGAATAAAAATAGTACCTCAGTTCAAGAGCAAAATTATTCAGGTGACCCAGTAAAGATATTAAATGTAAAGGTCCACTTCTCTTGTCAGTAGGCATCTTCAAGTGAGCCACATTTGGTCCCGATGGATGGTATGACGGTTGTTGTTTGGGTGGATTTGTTTGTTAGATTTAAGGTGAGAAAATCGAAGCCTAGGAAGCCTGACTGGTTTGCCCATAGTCACAAAATAAAGTAGTTACAGGCCTCATTTTAAGAGCTCTAATGATTTAATATGCCTGAGCACAGCTACTCTCCCAGAGAGCCTACATCTGAGCACCATAAAATGCAGAACATGTGCTCGTAGGCAGAAAATCACTGATGCTGAGCTTATACCATGCAATGTCTGCACATAATAAGGTGCACAGAGAGATGCTTTCTGTATCCTCCCTTCGATATCCGAAACAAACGATAAAATTGATCCAGTCCTAAATGGTTTGATCTGTGTATTTCATAACTCCCCCAATTAGTTTCTACAATATGTCATATAAAACCAATTTTTGTAAATTAGACAAATATGAAGGGACTCTAAAACCCCCAAAGTTACTGAGTAATATTTCAAGTAATGCTTCAGTTTTTAAAAAAAATTGCAAATCAGTTCCTTTTCCAACTTTATAAGACATTAATACATCAATTTTTCACAAAGAGCCAAACAAACTATGATTTACCATAACCCGAAAATTGCTGTGCAAATTGGTTTTGTTCATAGAATATTATTATTATGGGTTGCTTAAGTAGCTACACAGGAATGTGTATGTCTGCCCTGAATATGGGTATATTCAGGTATACAGATACAGCTATATCAATTATGCAGGACAGATATACAGAAATGCATCTGACAAAAATATGGGACAGATGGAGACATCATATCTTTCTTATGTGATCTCATTTGCACAGGAACAACTGAAACACCAGAGATGAATAGAAACACACACCTCTCTTAGCTACCCTAGTCCCCCACACAGCCAAGATTTGTATGCTTTTATTTCCATCAGCCTTGAGAGTAATGCAGGAAAACGCTCTACAGACCAAGTTTTTCAAATGTCCTTTATTAACAACACATGTACATTTCCACTCCAAAGAGCCACAACTCAATTGTAGACCTTAACTGCAGAGCATCTGCAGCCATAACTACCTTTCTTATGTTGACAGGCAGCTGATTAAGGGGAAGAAATCTATTTTTAAGTTTCTTATTGTGGAAAAGTATATGTGTCATATATATTTTCCCATGAATATATATTACATATATGTGTGTGTGTCATATTTATTTTTCAATGACATATAAGCCATATATGTATATATGTGTGTATATATATATCATATATATACATATACATATATATATGCTACTCTCTTCAATGGTCTGGACTTCATGATTTTTTTTCCTGGTCCTTTTCCTTCTGAGCAGTTCAATTAGCTGGAAATCTTGTTCTGATGGACTGAAGCAGCTTGAGTGAACGCCCGAGCGCTCAGCCAATTAGGCTCATTTGAAGTTGCAGAATTGCCTTCTTTGGTGTTAAAACCCCATGTCAAACACCGGGTCTAAGATCATTTGTGCTCCAAAATGAGATTGACAGAGCAGCTGCAACAGGGGGCATGCCTGCTGGACGACTTAATTGTGGAGCCTGAAGGGCCATCATGAACCGGTGTGCGGAGACCGCCTCTCCGCGGCTGCATTACAAATGCTCTTTATTAACAGCGATCTGTAATCAATGGGCTCAGGCTTTTTGCCAGAGCCCCCAAATCAGACAGGCGGGCCCCTGAGTCAGGGTGGGCGGAGCCATTGGCCCCACTACGGAGCTGAGTGGAGAAAGCCGCTTTGTCCCTGCCTGACTCTAGGGTGTGTTGCTAAATCAGAAAGGGCCCCTGGTAATCATTCCAGGGGCGCCCTTCTCCTACTACTGGTTGAATATTCATTAGCCTGGGTGAGCGAGGCTCACTGTACGTAGAATTACGTGTTATTGATGGCAATGAAATGAGTTGCTTTTGTTTCAACAAAGGCAAATGTTCTAAATCAGTTCAGCATTATGTGTAAGGGTAAACTTTGATCTGGAATATAAAGGCTCAGAAATGCTTATTCATAACTAAATACACAGACATAAAATCCACCAGGTATGAGACAGCAGGAGTTAGAAGAGCTTTGGTGAAGAAAGACATATTTAGGTTAATTTCAGAAATATAAAATCTATTTAGATACAATCTGCAAATTCCTGTACAGATTTCCTTCTTTTCAAAGAAATCATTATGTAGCATTCTTTTGGGCAAAGTATAATGGGGGAAAAAAAAAACTCACTGAACTGGGGATCTACACCAGACTCCCAACCATCAATCTGTGTAACCTGGGACAAATCATTTAACCTCTCAGGTTGCCCAGCTCTATTTGAAATGTGTGAGAGGCAGATGACTTACAGCTGTCGAAGAAGTTCATTTTCTATCCACCTTTTCTTAAATACATTATTTCTTCTACTCTGTTCGGTAAGAAAGCCATTTATTCTACTATTAAGAATAGGAATATCATAAGAAATGAAGAATATAGATTGGACAACCAACCCCGTTTGCCTCAGTCCCAAAGTCCTATTATCAAAGAAATAGCATTCTAGATACTCTTTTTACAAAGTCCCACGGCAGGACCAGAATCTCCTAGGTCCTACTTGCAAAGATCACAGGGGCTACTAGAGGGTGGTAGATCAGATAGATGCCAGTCTCAACCTTGTCAGGGCAGCTCTTCAGTTTACTAATAGATCCAGCTGCACCCCACTCAGGGGTGCACTATACTAATGTACTGTGCATGACTCAACTGGGGAAAGAGTATCATGCACAAAGACGACACCATAAATAGGCACAGTCTGGAGGCATGGCTGCCCTGACACTATTCCATCAGTCAAGAAGCATGATACTCCACTAAGTTCTGAAAGAAAACTTGACCTTCCTGTTCATTGGTCATTATAATCTAAGAATAAACTCTGAATATGCATGAATAAAAGATGAGAAGGTTAATATTCAAGTAAAATATAAAGTATAAAAGAAGCAAGAATCACAATGGCTGAGAACTGCTTAAATGAGGCCATGGCCTGAATTAAATGAAATAGTATCTGCAAGGTGTTTAAAGTGGTTTTTTTTTAAAGAACATCTTAATAAGTGTTTATTTTCTTTCCAACCTTCTACCATATTTCATCTCAATGAAGTAGAGCTATCCTTGCAGGAAGCTTAAGAAAAAAAGAATTATAACTATTATAGTACTTATATATTCCAAATTGCTTCCCTTAAGAATAAAATGTGGCCAGGATGGTGGCTCACAGTTTTAATTCTAGAACGTGGGAGACAGAGGCAGGCAGTTCTCTTTGAGTTTAAGGATAACCAGGAATTTCTTAATTATGTATTCCAGGATTATGTAGAGAGATCCTGTCTCAAAAAAACAAAAAAAAAAGAACAAAATGTGAACTTTAAAAAAAAAGATTCAGTCCTCATGATAACCTTTTAAGGTCAAAACCAATCTTTTTTCACAGTGGAAGAAACTGAGTGACAGATACTAATTTGCCCAACATCAGGAGCATCTTTGAACGATACACCTAGCAAGTGAGTTGGGAATCTATGTCCAGATAGCCTAAGAGTTCTACAACATGCAGCTTAATGTCTCCCCCTCTTCATGGCTGAGATTCACTGTAGCAAAGACCAAGGCTTCTGGTGCCTTTCAACAAAATTAGCAAAATTACTATTCAGTAGCCTCTCAGGCTAGCTCCCACCTTAAATTCTGTATATTCTCTATCCAGCTTGCCATTCATTCTGTCTCCTGCATACTGACCAATATACCCTCAGTCTTTAGGTTCCTGCTCAATGATTTAGCTTTACTCTCGAAGCCTCTCAAAGCCCCAGACCCCTGTTTCTTTAGGGAGAAGAGTCTCTTTACCGTCCTTTACACATGTCTTACACGCCCCTAGACAAGTTATTTTATAGTTTTTCTACACAGAGCTCAGAGAAGTGACTTATGATTCTATTCCTAAATTTAAGATAAGAAATTTGAATACAACATAATTTTTTTCTTCTACTTTAACTATATTTCCTGTGGGAATTTTGGATTTATCTTGGCATCTCAAAAATAGACAATGCATGCTAAAACCTTTTCTTTTAAATTATTTTTATTCATATAGAACATTTTGGTCTGATAGGGGAAATGGGAAAGGAGAGCTTGCATTTCAATTTAGCAATTCATTAGACGCTTTCAAAATTAATACAGATTTTCTTCTCATCCCACAAGGCATCTTTATTAAGTACTAAAGGATGTGGGCTGCTGAGAAATTATGTTAACTATACTTCTTTAGAAATAAATATTTTTGGTGTATGCTTCTCAGATCTAACCAAAATATTTAGTACTACATACAACAAACTTTAAATATTGCATTCTGATTTCATGTACTAATGCCAACAGCTATATCCTCTGTAATCTTGCATAAGCAGGAAATATGATTTTTATGTCATCTTTCTAAAGCTTTCTAGAACTTTGTTCTTCCCAAAGGCATGTCTTGTCTGATCACACAGCAACTTTTCAGGCTCGAAAATCTATCATTTAAAATAGTTTAATGATTGCTGTCTTTAAATAATGTCACAGTAATAAAGGAATTAGTATCGACACTTGACACTGTTCATGCTAATATTTTACGCTCTAGATTTTTCCACAGAATGAAATCAAGTTGCACATCATGAGGAAAACGCATATACCATCTTGCCATACACAGCAGATCAAAATAATGAAGTCAAAATTCTAAATGAACCCTCCTAAGGAATTTTTAAAAGCACAAGCAATATCTGCAAAATATTTAGATATTCCACTTTTGCAAAAAAATTAATGACATTTAAATTCATCTTGAAAGACAGAACAACTGAAAGTTAAAGTATATTCTAACTTTGCATCATGGCTAGTCCCTCAGGATTCTATTTAACCTGTTTCAGACAAGACATTCCAAGTTCAGAACAATAGTGGGTAGCCATAGGGAGTCTGACTTCTTTCTTCCACTTGTCAAAGATGACAGCACAATTCTATATGTCTTTGATTAAAGTGTTAAATGTCTTCTCAAAGTTGTGAGACACCCATAAAAGGGGAACTTAGACAGCACAGATCCAGTATCTTTTCTCACATGGGAAATTCATGGAACTTATCAGATATAAGAAGGTGACTAGCAAAGCACATGTAGTTGGTAAACTAATAATTGCTTCAGTCCAACGCATGACCATATAGGTAAAAATTTCTGCCCCCTCAGTCTTCTTCCATGTGGCTACCAAAAGTTCTTTCAGCATTCTACGAATTAAAGTAGAAATTATTAAATATGCATATTTGCATGTATATAGATACCTGGTTTTAGAAATAAAACTCAGACATTAATTATTCTCCTTGCTATGCTGCATATTCTTTTTTCCAGAAGGGAGAAACTCAAACATTAATTATTCTCCTTGCTATGCTGCATATTCTTTTTTCCAGGAGGGAGAAATGCAAAACTGATGTCTATTTTAGAGAATTTGTGTAATTGCAGCTCAACAGTAAGCAACACATAGGCTCACCAGCACAGCCACTAAACAGTCAGTGTCAGCATTATTGCTTTGACAGTTTGTGTTCTATACCTGAATTCAACTCCCATAGTGCAGCACCTAACAACCACTGTTTCTTGAACCAGTAGACTGTGTGTCCATGAAGTGAGAGTCATGATGAAGTATGAGATTTTTATGCTGAGGTATCATGCCATAAAGCAGCATTCCACCAGGGGCACACAATTAAGACACTCAGTCTTCATATCTGGTATTGAACAGTCATCAGTGATTCATTCATTATAGTTATTTTCCTAGAGAGATAACTTACTCTTTCTCAGGAATATAGAGAAGTGTTTTTTATTTCCTTAAAGCATTGAACAGAAACACTAGCATGCTAAAGTCACTAAAACAATAAGCAATGTCATTTTTCAACAAAGCTGTCTTTGAAATATTCAGAGGCACAAGTCATCCCAGTTCTCTGTGTTTTTAATATAAAACAATGAAGCAACAGGAAGTAAAAATGAAATATGTTTTTCAAAGTTTTGTTTCGGCTCTTGTCTTAGTTGGGGTTTCTATTGCTGCGACACCATGACCATGAAACAATAAGTTGGGAAGAAAAGAGTTTATTACACTTACATTGCATTGCTGTTCTTCAGTGAAAGAACAGGATTCCCTGTCAAACAGGGCAGGACACTGGAGGCAGAAATTGATGTAGAGGCCATGGAGGGATGCTGCTTACTGGTTTGATTCCCATGGCTTACTCAGCCCACCTTCTTCTAGAACCCAGGACCAAGAGCCCAGGAATGGTAGCACCCACCATGAATTGGGCCGTGCCTCATAGATCACGAAATGAGAAAATGCCCTACAACTGGTTTTCATTGAAGCATTTCCTCAGCTGAGACTCCTTCCTCTGATGACTCTAGCTTTTGTCAAGCTGATCCACAAAACCAGCCAGTACATATTATGTTGTAGCCCATTTCTATTTATAATATAAAATAATATGCATAAAGGTGGAAAGTTTCATGGTTCTTTTATCTGTCCACTTATAAAATGTGGATCCTATAAATTGTGATAAACTTATAGAAAACCATATAATAATCATTTAGCAGATTTTTTTTTCTGAAAATCCTGTGTGCCTAGGCAAAAATGAGCATGCAGTGGATTTTTTTAAAAGTCATTCGTAGGTTCACATTTTAATGAAGTCCTTACTTGATTACTAACTACTTCAGGTCTACCAATACTAAACTCTGGGTCTACACCTCACACTTACTCTCTGCCCATCACTTTTAGATACGCCCACCACCTGTGTCAGGTCTGGCTGTTTCTACAGCCTTTGCTTGCTCCTGCTGTCAACAGTTCCCTGAGTAGTAAAAGCAGATTGATCTCCTTTGCTGTCCTCATCGCTCAGCCTCACCAAAGAAACAACAGCAATGAATCTATACTGGAGGGACAGTGGGGAAGCAGAGAATTAAACATGATCATATCCCCAGGTGATTCAAATATGTGTCATGACATTTGCTCTGAGTGCTAGTGCTGTTGTTTTGTTCATTTTATCTCAGTCAGGGTTTCATGCATCCCAGGATGGCCTCCAACTATCTATGTAGTGTTTTGACTTCAAACTCCTCATTTCCCTGAATCTATCTCCAGAGAGCTAGGATTACAGATGTGTGCCGGTAATTGAACCTAGGGCTTCATGCATTCTAGGCAAGCATTCTCACACTGAGCTACATGCCTAGCCCATAGATCATAACATCTTTTAAAGACGTTAAGCCTCTTTATTTGCTTTGTTTTAATTCTTTGCATTCAGTTCACATACAAATACACCGTCTCTGATTTGCCAATATGATCTAATGAATCCCCAGATCTTTACAAATGTTAATCTTCTATCTGGGAGAGCCACACATTTGTTGAGATGGTAATTGTTTCGACTTTGATGTCCCTTGTGCTGCACATCTGCTTCAGCTCCTCTACCAGACACTCTCACGAATTTATCACCACCGCACATGTTGGGCCAGGATTGCCTTAGTGACAGATCACAACAGTAAATTTTGTGCTGTAATAAGTTTGTCGAGCAGAAAAATAACTGGCTTTATAGCTAGGATTTGTTGTGACTTTCTCCCACAGCATGCTGTGGAGACTTTCCAGAAGAGAAAATCTTGGGTTTGCTGATAAAATTATGGTAGCAACAGTTACGGTACTTCTTTAGTTCCGCAGTTTAGTTCAGCATATAATCATTGAATTCATATTTTATTAATTGTTACTTAAGAACTGTGGCTTTTTCTGCTGGACTATAATACTTCCCTGAAATTATATGCTCTATTAATTACTGTTATAATATATTGTGTTATAATAACATTCTGCTATTTTCTGTTAATTACTAATTTTATATAGCCTTAGATAGAATAGAATTTTTTTTATTGTAAAGTGAACATGATAACACCAATTCCGCAAAGCTTTGCTGGGAAACTAAGGAGCAAAGAAGACAGTGGTAGGTGTGTTCTGTCAACCACACAATGCTGATGTGAGTGATTCAGAGCTCCCATGACCTCTACTGTGACCGATTTGATGATTCACCCACAGCAGAGAAATCCATGAAGCAATGAACAGTGTTGTGCGATGTAGTTGTGTTTTAGAAGAGAGAGCCTTTGCCTATCCCAGATACAACCAAATGAATCACTGGGCTTTGCTTATGTCCTGGATCAGAGGGTAGGATGATGCAGACATTAAATTGTCATTTTATTAGCTACATCACTTTCACTACAGCAAATTATATCTAATTAGGTGTGGGCTCTTTTTATTTTAGAAAATAATTGAAAATAGGAAAAAATAATTTTATTTAGTTTAAACAAGCCTACTAGTTTAGTCATGAGTTGCATACTGGACTTACTGCCATAAAAGAATATTTTCCAATGGAACAGGGAAGGAAAACTAAAAAAAAAATGATAAAAATGATATAAAGTACATGCAGTAGACTACTCTCTTTGGATATATACCTTGCTCAACCTAGATGTAGTAGGGATGGCCTTGGACTTTGCACAGGGCAGGGTGCCTTTGCCCTCTCTTAGGACTCGAAGGGGTGAGGTGGGAGTGGGAGGAGGGGAGGGAGTGGGAATTTGGATTGGTATTTTTTAAAGTAATAAAATTATAATAATAATGATAATGATATAAATAATAGTAGAACATAAGACAAAAAGGCACCTCCCTAATTTCTATTGCCCAGAATTTACCATTGTTACCATGCTTCTTTCTGATACTTCTTACTTTGGTGTGGTGTGAGCTCTATGCATCTATATATGTTGATGAGTGTATGTATGTGTATGGGGGACCATGTGTGCACATATTTGCAGGGGTCAGAGGGCAATTTGCTTGACTTCCTTTGCTCTCCACCTTTTTGAGGCAGAACCTCTCATTGGACCTGGCAAGACTAGCGAGGCAGTAAGCCCCTGTCTTCATCTCCCTAGCAGCAGCATGCTACCTCAGTTCTTCAGGTTTGCCTGGAAGCACTTTGCCAACTGAGTCAGCTCCCTCATTCCCCAGAGCTTTTATTAACTATACAGTATATAATGTGCATTCATCATTTTCCAAAAGATTGAATATTTGTTCTTGCAGGTCTCATTCACGAAATATAATATTGGTGGATACAAATGCTTCTGCCCTGTTTGTATGACTGAGTCATGGTACATCCAAACAATTTCCTACTAACATATATGTATTGTTTTAATATTTTGATATTACAAACTTCACCACACCCATATTTGAAGATATTATGTGCTGGATGACATATTCTTCAAGTAACAATTACAAACCAAGTAACACGTGCATTTTTTAATATTTTAGCACTATTAAGTTGCTATGTAAAAACCACAACTTTTATTTCCTGTATGATGAAAATGATCTTAATATTAGATAACATTCAGTACATTTAAGCTTTCAGATTGTTTATTTGATAAATAAAATTTTATCATTATCACTTAAATTGACATGAATTCTAGTGATATTGAGGCTTTTCAGAGTTTGCAGCTTCTGTTCTTATTCAGTCAGTCATCACTCCTTTCCTATCTGAGAACTGTAATTCTTTATTGATTGTAATGAGCCCCTTGTTTTTTATTCCTTTCAACACTCTTAGATATAAGATATATAGATAGATATACATTTAGATATAGATAAATATACAGAGAGAGATGTGTACATACATACATAAAACATTTTATGGTTTTTAATGTGCATATATTCATGTTTTTACTGTGCAAAATTGGTAAGCAATAAAAATCGCCAGTTTTTTCTTTTGTTATTTCTAGATCTCATTTCTTCCTGAAAAAAAAAATCATCTATACCCCAATATTGTAAAAATATTCTGTTCTACTTTTTCTGATAGTCTCACATGTATCTTTAACCTTTTTATCAGTAACTGATTTGTTAAGAATTTCATTAAATGCTTAGATATATAACTTTATCAACAAGCACAGCATGGAATTTTTTTGTAAACAAAATGTTCATTTTGGAAATAGTTTTACTTCTCCATGTCTTGTGACAGTTGTTTTGAATGAGATAATGTAGATAAAGTACTGTCTGGAAAAACAGGATGCTCCCATAAACCAGTAATTTGAGTAAAATGCACTAACTGCACGTGAGTGTTAATATTCAGAGTTTCTATTATGAAGGGAGATTTCACAAGTAGTCTGGTTGTCTTTACAGTGTGAGCTATGCCACCACACAGAACCACTTGCAGGCATAAATAATATTTAATCCTATTGTATGTAGATGTGACTTTAATCTTTCATTGTCTGAAAATCACGCCTCAGGGTTAAATATGCTGAACCTTACTATTTGCAATTTATATGATCATTCTTTAAATGACATTGCTGAAGAAAACATGATTTAATTTGATTTAAATCAAAATCAAGAAATTTTATTAAGAAGTCCTTTGATGGAAACTCAATGGAAAAATGTTCCAAATAAGACCGATTTTTCATACAATTTACTACCCACCCCTGACTATTGCAGCCTAAAATGTTCAAAACAGGATCTGAAAATCTGTAGCATCTTTGCCATTTGTATTGAAAAGAAATGCAAGTTTCTCTTTCATGTATAAATACTTGCAACGGGTTCTCCTCCAGAAATCACTGAAATACTACAATCTTTCTCTTCAAAGGCATTTTATGTCTAAAAGGACACACACATTTTTCGACTCCTCAAGGAAGAAAAGACACTTCATGAACTGTGCTGTATGAAACCAATCTGTGAAGGTTCCAATTTGTAGCCAGACTTTAAATCTCTGATCAAGTGCAAACAGGCATCTTCCCTGAGGACTGTGAACTACAAGCATGGTTTGTTTGACAAGCAGAATATTTTCTTTTAACTTTTTGGGTTAGTTTCCAATATTCCAAAATGCAAAGATTTTAAACCCAAATAAGTTAGAATTTCAGCCTGTTCAGGCCGGAGAGATGGCTCAGCAGATAAGAGCACTGCCTGCTCTCCCAAAGGACC
>JAQHUG010000522.1:537345-556126 GCA_028555095.1 Dicrostonyx torquatus | reverse complement strand
CATTCTCTCTCTCTCTCTCTCTCTCTCTCTCTCTCTCTCTCTCTCTCTCTCTCTCTCACACACACACACACACACACACACACACACACACAAAACTAATTCAAAAAATAATACCTTAACCCTGTCTCAAAAAACCAAAAAAAAAAAACCTTTGACAAATAGGATGCTGTATAAGAGACTAGGAATGATAAGCCTGAGATACTCTATTACATAAGCTATAACCCCAGATCTTGAGCAGAGGAAAGAATGAAGCTATGATATGGTCACACTGAAGTTTCAATCAATTTTCTGAGGTGTTCAAATGTTGGCATCACCTTTTAGCATTTTGCTGACCAGAGATAAAAGTACTTAGCCTTCACAGCCTCTTATTCACCAGCCAGAGACGATATGACCTCAGTCAAGTCTGAAGGTAATTCCAGGAGGGTGATGCAGCAGCGATCTGTCAGCTATCAGCAGCCCCACAGCTGGGAGATAATATACCTGAGGCTTGAAAGAGAATCTGTGGTATACACCATGGTGCCCACTGTCAATTTCTTTCCACCCACTCTAACTGAATTTTAGTGACCGCTCTTTCTGGGCACTTTTTCTTGACTTTAAGTTTTTTCTCTTTATTGCTTCTCATTACCTAACATGCTATGAAATTGTATTTTGTTTGTGGCATATCTTCTACTAGAAGATCAGCTCCTTGAGGAAATAAATTTCTTCCTGTTTCTAATATTCAAACAGTGGCTGCTTTGCACAGGGAAAAATGAACAAATAGTTTCTCTGACAACAGCTGTAGAGCCTGTGGAGCTTGGCTTGAATGATTTCTATCTTCAGAGCTTGTTTTAAAAATTGGCATGATGTGTGCTTAAGAAGGGACTTTCACTTGGGCTATACCAGTGAACTTGGGTCATTTAAGACCTCTTCTATATTAAAATCAGAAACTCTTGGATAGAATTCTATTATTCTGAAAGAAAGTCCTTCCTGTGAAGAATATATCACAGGTCATTTCAGTTTAGAGAAAGATTATATCTAATAACCAAATAAGCAGAGTGGTGTAGGAGGTGCTTTTGCATTTTGTATTGCTTTCATTGGTTGAATAAAGAAACTGCCTTGGCCTTTTGATAGGGCAAAATCTTAGATAGGCAGGGAGGACAGAACAGAATTCTGGGAGAGAGAAGGCCGAGTCACAGAGCTGCTGCCATGAAGCCGCCAGGGTCAGACATGCTAAATCTTTCCTGGTAAGACCATTACCTCGTGGTGATTTACAGGCTATTAGAAATGGGCTGAATCAAGACGTAAGAGTTAGCCAACAAGAGGCTAGAACTAATGGGCCAGGAAGAATTTAAATGAATACAGTTTCTGTGTATTTATTACGGGTATAAACTAGCGAGCAGCTGGGAGCTGGGAAGCGGGACCCTGCCTGCTTGCACCACTTACTACAGCAGAGATGAAGAGGCTGATGACCCACATGACAATTAGAAGTAATTATAGGTGGCTTCATGATTTCCAATTTCTGAGTAAGTACTTAGTGTTTTATTTTCCTAATAAAAGAAGCAATGCTGACAATGAAGACATATGAGGCCTAGACTTGCTGGTAGCATATCCTAAGTCTAAAGGAAAAACTACCTTCATTGGATCACATCTCTCAGAATCAAAAACTCTGAGAAATAGGGCAGTGGCAGGTGTCTTCATAGCTGCATGGCTGAAATTCTGTAAGTTGCATGTTGCTTGCATGTGTTAGGCAATATTATATCTTGGGCCAATTTTTAATGAGACCTCAACCTTACTCTCCGGATTTATGACAATATGGATAAAAGCACATATAGTCTCATACTTTTGATTCTTGATATTTTACCCAATTTTTAAAATACTTTTTCTTTTCTTGTCCTTACTCCTTCAGCCTGCTCTGCCAAGACCTATGCTGTTTAGACATGAATGCCCTCAATGGCATGAAATAATGTAAACGACTTCAGGAATTTCTTTCTCCTATTTCAAATAAATAACTGCACTCATTACATGACATATATTTTAAATTGTTAAAACATTAGAATTGACATACTTATCAAAATTTTGAAACTACTAGAAATTATAAAAACATATCTTCTTTAACTAAATATTTCCTTTATTAATCAAAATTTATTTATCTTAGAAATTCTATTGAGTATAGAGCAAATATAATCCTTTTTATTATCTCTATTTTATTTTCTAGACTCCTAATAGACCTTGGAATTTATCTCTTAAAATGGGAGATTTAGGAATACAAGGAATGGCAGCAAATAGATTACAAATCCTACTGCCTATGCCATAAACAAAAGAAAGAAGGCATTGGTTCTGACATCTTTATTATAGTCTAATATCATTGCTATATTTTGAGATTATAATCAAATAAGTTACTTGATTTATTTTACTAGTTGCCCTTGAAAGGCATTTCTTTATTTCACTATTCTTTATTATTTTGGCAAAAAAATAGTTTGAACTTTTTAGTATAAAAAGCAGGGGGAGACTACTGAGATCAACAACAGAAGATTCATTAACTGTCGTGTACAATGAAGAAGGAATCTTTCCAAAGAATGATTAGGAGAAGTTAGATGAGGCCAAGTCATGAGGTAGTCTGTACAGAATCAGGATAACAAGTATTAACTAAGTCAAGTCACTGATACATCTTTTAGCAAATAACCGATGACCTTCCTTGCTATTTTACTGTGAATTTCACATTGTATTAGAATAACTGATTTCCTGTGTATTTATTATCTGCAAGGTCTAGTGACCAAATAAATTTTAGTGATCTAGACTAGAGTGACTAGCCCTATTAGATGCAACCATAGAACATACAGATTTGGTAATTGCTTCAGACAAAGCTGAACTTCCAGCCAATCTCTAACCCAATACCCTAGTGGCAATTTATAATTTACTGTAATTCTTACTAGGCAAAACGAATCAATAATTTGTTTGAAAATTAAAAATCACAAGAAAATAATACAATGATGTAAAATTCACTTATGATCTTCAAGTAAAATATATTATCACGCGTTACTATATTAATTAGTTATCATCCAGACTAGCTATATATATAAAACATACAGTTTAATAGAAAAAAGGAACACACACAGGTTTACAATACCAGACTCTGGAAATGTGCTTCTCCGAAGATGCCGGTAGACCCGCGATGTGCAGAGAGGGAGCTTACCACGTGAATCTGCCCTTATATACCTAATTGGGACCTGATGGTCCAACCCCTAGTAATTAGCTAATGGCTAATTAGGGGCGGAATAATTAACTAATGGCGGGGTGTGGCTATAAGCCGAATAGACTAGGACCATTCCCCTTCACTCTCTACTCATTTGATGTTTTACACACACACACACACACACACACACACACTCACACACACACACACACACACACACACACTCACACACACACACACACACACACACACACACACACACACACACCCTACAATGTGTTGGGAGCTGTGAACCCCCAGATCCTGAATTTCTTGTTTTCCCCTGATCTGCGTGCCTACAGCTGCTCTGAGCACGAGACCCTCAGGAGTTCCTGATGGCAGGAGAATGGTTTCTGGTGTGTTTGGCTAGGGCATGGCTATCCCTATATAAGCTGCTCCTGGACACAATAAAGGGGGCATTCTTGGAGCACTCTGGTATCAAGGATGACCCATGTCTCTCTCTGTCTGTGAGTCTTTGTGCGTTTCAATCTCCAGCCCTTTGGCCGGTTCACAAACTGTATGGTGCACTTCAGCAATGAGCCCATTTGGCACTTTGGTAGCAATTTTAGTTTAATTCTTTAATCTTTTAAACATACCCTCATTCTGTGGTTTCACTTCTCTGTACTGTTATTCTCTCATTAGAATTCCATAACTAGATAAAACAACCCATGACACATTCTTCCTGGTAAGTAATTAGCAAACTATTTCCAAACTCTAAAGGTCACAGCCATCCAGTGACAGTGAATCATCAAACCTCTAGGTCAGTAAAACGAAGAGCCATCTTTATTGTTGTCTCTGAGAAATGTCTGGCAGTCAGTTATCTGGGAACTGACAACACATAGTACAGCTCCGTTCAATTTAGGTAACTCCTGAGTCCCTGTCAGCTTCTGACCTTCACAATTCCAGCAGTCAGCCTAAAGAGAAGGACCCATGATAGGGAAAGAGAAGTAATTACGTTCTAACTTACTGTCAGTGCTCTACAGTTCCTCTTCTCTGTAAATGACTCGTCATGTTAAGGCCCTTCCTGACATGTATGTTCAGAAACATTTGGACTATTAAAATTGGACCGGAGCCCCTGTTCAACCTCAGACAGTGCCTGCCAGAAGACCAAGTAGACTGTCCATGAGCCTTCCCCACTCTCTCTATTGGTCCAAACCCAATTCTCAAGATTTCCCCTAGCAAATTTAGTTAATCTACCTACAAATCCAGCTCTATAAAAGGGGTGAGAATGAAAACTCCAACCTAAAGAGGTTAACCAGATCTACAAAACACAAGCAAATAAACAATTGCAAACCAACAAATCAAAAGAGAGGACACACACACATATACATACATATATATATAAAACAATAACAGGAATAATAACAGAAATCAACAAACTCTACTCACTGATATTTCTCAACATCAATGGCCTCAGTTCTTCAATAAAAAGGCACAGTCTAATAAAATGGATACAAAAACAGGTTATGCCCTTCTGATGCTTTCAAGAAAGTCACCTTAATATTAGTGATAGACATCACCTCAGGGTAAAAGACTAGAAAATGTTATTTCAAGAAAATGGACTTAAGAAGCAAGCTGATGTAGCCATTTTAATATCTAACAAAATATCCTTCACATTGAAACTAGTCAGAAAAGATGGGAAAGAAAACTTCATAATCACCAGTAAAAATCCACCAAGAGGACATTTCAATTCTTAACAACTATGCCCAAACACAAGAGCACCCACTTTTGTAAAAGGAATACTAATTACCTCAGCTTTGACCCTCACACACTGATAATGGGAGACTTCAACACCCAACTCTTGTCAGTAGACCAGCATCCAGACAAAAATTAAACGGAGAAATTCTGGAGCTAATAGATGTATCTAACAGATATTTACACAACATTCCACCCAAACACAAAAGAATTTACCTGCCTCTCAGAATCTCACGGAGCTTTTGGCAAATTTTACCAGTAGAGGAACTTAGTTGCATTTATGTGTGTTGTTGGCCAAAGGGGTCCTATGGAAATCTCAAACATCCCAGGTTGATGCTAACTCAATGGGTTGCACCCTTAAAACTGACACTGGGGTCCCATTGCTGAGGATGACATCCACACAGCTCACTGAACATGGAGAATGCCAGCCGGTGCCTCCATGGAGCTTTCACTTTGTAGTCTAGAGTTCTGGTGCATGAAGATACTATACAGGTTATCAAAGTAGAAACATAAACATGAACCCAGTCACAAAACCTTCGATCTACAATCTGTTTCCTGCAAGATATGCTAGAGGAAAGGTGGCACAGAACTTATGGAAATACCCAACCAATTTCTAGTTAGACTTGAGGCCATAAAATGAAACTCCTACTCAACACTGCTTGGGTGGGAACCAGAGACTATGTATCCCAAAGACCTAAGGAAAAACCAGATACTATTGGTCTAAAAGAAAGAGAAAAAGTATCAATAAAGTGACTCCTAATGGTATTCTGTTGCACTCATAGATCAGTACTTTATTCAGCCATCATCGGAGAAGCTTCCCCCAGCAGCAGACAGGAACAGATATTATATGGAGCAAGTGACCTTGGAACACATAACTCCAAATGAGCCTTTGTACAGAAGAAATGTAGGGAAAGACAGAAGCTACAAATGGTAATAAGTCAATCTCCAGTAAGAGAATGGCAAAGTAATACTTGTACACTGGGAAACACTGCTTAGCTTTAGAAACGATGCATTTTTGCCGAGTGGTGGTGGTGAGGCAGAGACAAGTGGATCTCTGTGAGTTCGAGGCCAGTCTGGCCTACAAGAGCTAGTTCCAAGACAGGCTTCAAAGCTACAGAGAAACCTTATTCCCCCAAAAAATGATGCATTTTCAAACAAAGGTTCCATCAATATGAGAAATATTGATGAAAGAAAAAAATAAAGTGAGCATATAATTTTGCATATCATTTCATAATTAGAAAAAAGTGCATAGAAGACCATAGGGTGTGGGAGGACTTGAAGTGTTAAGAATTATTGCTCCAAAGAGAACACAGTAGGATCCTGTGTACTCTCTCACTCTCACTCTCAAAGTTTGCTTTTCAAAAGTTCTATAAAGATAACATATTAAGTTAATAAGTCAAAAATGTTTAAAACTGGAGAATAAAGAAAATATGTCAAATGACTATTTCCCTGAGTTCATTGAAGCATCATTTAAAACTGCAGATCTTAGCATTCCTTCACGTAGATTACAGAGATTTGTCATCACTCTATATGACTAGGTCAACACAGTTTTAATGTCTCTAATGCAAACCTTTTTATTTTGCTATCCTGTTGGTACATTTTACTGAAGTCGCCTTGAGCAAGGCCCCTAAATAAGACATTTGAGCAGACTTCACACAACTGCCTCCTAGCCCCTTCTCCTCCATCCTGTTTCCACTCCCAGTACATTTAATATAGTGAAGTATGAGAGACTTTGAGTGCCAGCTTTGCTCAGATGACGGGAGATCTTGACGGAAACTCCATCCTCTTGTAAAAGCTCTCTGTCAGCATGAAACCTACTTAGTATAATAAACACCACAGCATGAACTATTTTTGCAGGTGAGCTGTCCTGTGGGGAGCCCACCCATAAATTAGAAGGACAGACTATAGCAAGTAGAGTGATTCCAGCAAGAAGAAGGGAAAGGGAATTTCGCCCCCAACCCCCCACTGATTGAAGGTCACAGGCCTGTTGAGACTGATGATTCATTATGATTTATCATGATTTATTAGTGAGAGTATTTTTCCTTAAGCCAGCAGGACCATTAGACTCTGACACACTGCTTTAAAAACTCAATACAAATTGAAAAGCTGTTCAAAGACAAGAAGGAGCAGTAAAGAAAGCAAGGTTTATACTCTGTCAGCAAAAGTCAGGTTTTTCTCTTACAAACAAAAGGACCTCCTAAATGTTATTGGACTCTCAATGGATAAAGAGTGAAATTAGAAACTTCTGAGCGTCCTCCTCTAACTTACTCTTCCTAGTCTTCTTCTGCCTTTATCTATAAAGTACTCAACAAGAACAAATGGTTCATATCATCCTTAATGGGAGGGGCTCCTAATCCTGTCCCAACTCCCAACTTCAGCTAATGTTACCAATTTAATTTTAATATTACAGCTGTACAATGAATCTTTAAAAAGCATATCTTAATATGCATCTCATGTAAGAATACTAAAGTCTAAATGGCATTCTTCAAAAAGATGTAACTAGACTCTGTGGTAAAATAAGTTTGGTAAGCTACAGACACATTTGATTCTCGAAGCATATTGTTATATAAAAGGTTTTAAAATTTGGAGAAGAGAAAACACTTTTAACTTTTTTAAACCAGGACTAACACGAGTTTGTCTAGAAGATATCTTTTAACAGCAGTCTCAGAGAAGCTTGAAAAAGTTACTTTAAAATAATTGTGTGTGGCTATCACAAATGTTATGAAGAACAAACATTCCAAACTATGAACAGTCTGGACATCATGAGCTAAAAAAAAACTAGTACACTATTATTTGATGATACTTATTTTCTCCCAAAGATTCTATAGTCTTAGTGGATTCAAACATGATTGGAATATCAAGCCAGAAGAGACAAGATTGTTCTGGCCTCAGTCTACACAGTCAGAACACCTACCTCTCCTTTTCCTCTAGGATCGCATATGATAGAAAAGAGTATTTCAAAGAGTATTTTCCTGTTGCAGTGATAAAAAAAAAGTACTATGACAAAAATCAATGTCAATGAGAAAGGGTATATTTTTGCTTGTCATTCAAAGGTATAGTTCATCATGATGGAGAATTCATGGCAGTGAGAGTTGAGAAAACTGATCTTATTGCAACAACAGTCAAAGAGCAGAAATAAATGCTGCTGCTACTCAGCAACAATTCTGTGCTTTTAGAGTCCACAATCACAGTTAGGGAATGACACCACCAGTGGTGGGTAGGTTTTCTCATGTTGGCTAACGTAATCAAGATTGCAAAAGAACACACCTTCAGTATATTTCAATAACATGTTCCTAATATGTGGCTATTATACATTATCTAACATATTATAATACTGAGATTCACACAACTGTGTAAACCAGTGGTTTTCAACCTTCCTAATGGTGTGACCCTTTAATACATTTCCTCATGTTGTGGTGACCTCCAGCCATAAAATTATTTTGATGCTACTTCATAACTGTAATTTTGCTACTGTTATGAGCAGTGATATAAATATCTGATATGAAGGATATCTGACATGTGAACCCCACAGCTTGAGAACCACTGGTTTAAACAAATGAGGAAAACAAATAAAAGTATTCAGCTATAAAACAGTAGCAATTAGTTCACTTACAGAAACCACTTGGAAATTTGTATTGTTTTCTACACTTTGCTGTATGTTGGTCCTTTCTAAGTTCAGTACATCATTACAATGTTCTAAAATGTTTACCTTCCTGAACCTTGATAGACTTGAGGATTTTATATGAGTTAGAATGTACATATTACATATGATGTGATAAAATGAGGGACATCCTATAACTTATTGTAAACTGTAAACAACCTTATCTGATGTTAAAGATTACCATAATTCTGAATTTACACTGTTCTTGGAAAATGTTCTAGCAGTGAGAAAAAGCAAATGAAGGGCCCTGAGATATCCACAAAAGACCATGTACGAACATCCAGTGTTGTAGGAGGTACGGGCTGTGTCCCGTCGCTGCCCAGCTCCCAGCCACTGGCCGGCTTATACCCAAAATAACTACACGAAAATTGTTGTAATAAGGAGGAGTGGGCTGTGTCCCACCACCTGAGAGGAACACTAGCCCTTTGTCCCGCGCAGCTCCCGGCCGCTGGGCTACCTTACATTTGAAATAACCACACGAAAATTATATTAATTTAAATACTGCCTGGCCCATTATCTCTAGCCTTTTCTTAGCTAATGCTCACATCTTAAACTAACCCATTTCTAGAAATCTGTGTATCACCATGAGGTGGTGACTTACCGGAAGATTCTAACCTACATCCATCTCGGGCTGGAGAATCATGGCATCTCTCACACTTCCTTTCTTCCCAGCCTTCTGTTCTCTCTACTCTGCCTACCGAAGGGCTGCCCTATCCTACAGGCCAGGCAGTCTCTCTTTATTTAACCAATGAAAGCACAGAAATACAGAAGGACCCTCCTACACCAATCCAGAACTCGGTTTCAGTTTCTTCTCACTGTTACTCTGGCATTGTCAAAATACTTTCCATCTCAGAGTTTGGTATTGATCCCTGAGATCCTATTCAATAAGAGTGGTAACAAAGTGTATCAATGTTACAAGCTTTGTTCTCATTTTAGCAGTAATATACTCAGATTGGAACGACACAGAGAATAGCCTCTGAATAGAGATCACTGGAAAATTCATGAAGAATCCACATATGCAACAGTATCTAGTGTTCTATGGCATAGTGGGCTGACTATAGATGATGATAATGCAATGTGTATTTCAAAAAAGCTAGGAAAAAAATGACAAAGTGTTGGTTTTTCAAGAAAATCAACAAAATATATAAATCCTTTATCCAAACTAACCAAAAAGCCAAGAGAGAATATTCAAATTAACAAAATCAGAAATGAAAATGCAGACATAACAACAAACACAGGAAATCCAGAGAATCATCAGGTCATACTTCAAAAACCTGTTGTATACAAAATTGGAAAATTTAAAGAAAATGGACACTTTTCTGGATAAATATTACTTACCAAAATTAAATCAAGACCAGATAAGCAAATTCAATAGACATTTAATGGCTAAGGAAATAGAAACAGTCATCAAAAATCTCCCAACCAAAATAAGGCTCAGGACGAAAGAAGAACTGATACCAATATTCATCAAATTGTTCCACACAATAGAAACAGAAGAAATATTGCCAAACTCTTTTTCTGAGGCAACAGTTACCCTGATATAAAAAACCACACAAAAATTCAAACAAGGAAGCGAATTACAGGTAAATATCCCTCATTAGCATTGATGCAATAAAATACTGGCAAACCAAATCCCAGAACAAAACAAAAAAAACTCATCCAGCATGACCAAGTAGGCTTCATCCCAGAGATGCAGGGATGGTTCAACATCTGAAAATCTGTCAATGTGATCTACCATATAAACAAACTGAAAGAAAAACACATGATCATCTCATTAGATGCTAAAAGAGCCTTCAACAAAATTCAACACTCCTTTGTGATAAAAAGTCTTGGAGAGAGCAAGGGATACAAGTAACATATCTAAATGTAATAAAGGCAACATACTCCAAGCCAAAAAATAACATCAAACTAAATGGAGAGAAGTGCAAAGCAATCCCACTGAAATCAGAAATAAGACAAGGTTGTCCACTCTCTCCATATCTATTCAATATAGTACTTGAAGTTCTAACTAAAGGATTAAGACAACAACAGGAGACCAGGGAATACAAATTGGAAAAGAAGAAGTCAAATTCTCACTATTTGCTGATAATATGATACTATACAAAGGTGACCCCAAAAATTCTAACAGGGAAATGAATGGATCTAGAAAAAAGCATACTGAGTGAGGCAACCGAGACCCAGGAAGACAAATATAATATGTACTCACTCATAAGTGACTTTTACCATAAAGCAAGCAAAAATCACCCTACAATCCATGATCCCAGAGAACCTAGACAACAAAGATGACCCTAAAGGAAACCTACATGAATCTACATAGTAAGGAAAAAAAGACAAGATCTCCTGAGTAAATTGGGAGCATGAGGGTCATGGGAGAGGGTAGAAGGACAGAAGGGAGGAAGGGAGGGTAGCAGATAAAAAATGTATAGCTCAATAAAAACAATAAAAAGGAGTTATGAATGTGGTACCGGATTGGAAAATTAATAATACATAAACAATATCAAGACATTACATGATACCACAGGAATCTGTATAATTTAATGTCAGTTGAAAAACAATAGATAAAACATAGTATCAAAATTTTGGGTCATTTTATAGATATATTATCTTGAAAGGCCATCATATTGTGACTTTCTCCTATATTGACTTTTATGCTTTGAGGATTTATAGAGACGAAATGACTAAGATTACTATTAAAAAGTAAATAGTCTTTGCACCCAGTACTAGAACCTAAGGCTTCAGAATCCTTCCATCTGAAGAATCCACTTGAAGTCCCAAAGCTGTTTGCACTTTCCTATCAGCATCACTGTGGTGCCACCTATCTCCCATGGTCTGTCTGGGTAAGTATCACCATCCTCCAAAAGACTCTGCTAAATAAAACTGTCTAGACAGCTGTAGCCAGCTGCACACTCAACATAAATAAGACATGGGCCATCTGAGAGGAGTGAGTAGCCAAAATAATACATTTGACTTTCATTGCAAGAAGTACCTCTCCATCAAAAGGGATTATGCAGTTGGGGCCCATATCATGCACAGAGACAAGGAAAAGCCTGATATGGAAGTCCTATTGGTTTGTAAACAATTGTCTAGGTTTACCAGGTTCTTCTGAGAACACCCAGGGTATCATATAAATGAGATTTTGCAGTAATCTATATTGACTATCCTTGAAATCTCAGCTCAAAGTGTCAGACACATTCTGGCAAAAGATGCAAAAGGAAGCAGGTGTGCCCTCAGTTCAAAAGCAAACCAGTGGCCCACAAGGCTATTACCAAGGATTAAGTTTAACCATATTGCTCTTTTAATTCTGATATACTTGAATCTTTACTGCCCTGTGTTGTTTCAACAAGACTATATTGTTATCACCAGCCACAGTTTTAAATACACAAGAAACTAGGAAAGGCGTGCTTTCACGGATGCTTTGATATACAGTATAGCGTAATTCCATTTATAAGAACTAAGTCATAAATTTCATATGAATTTATACAACATTTTTGTGGAGACATGGTTCTGATGTAATGAAACTTTCTTGAGTTTACAGATATGAAATGGAAGACCTGTACAAGTACATGAACAAAGTAAATTCACTTCAATTTAATCTGTGTGCTGCCATTGTTAGTCAATATGACTTAAATTGTTTCTTCTCCCTAAGGAAGTAATAAGAAAAAGGACCAAAAATGTAGTGTTTGTAAATATATTTATTTTATATGTGTAAATACATATATATGCAAATATGTAATTATAAATATATAAAATTTATATTAAAAACTAGAACTATTTTCCATAGTTTTCCAGAGACTATATATCCTGAAAAATTTTGCCTCAATATGTTTTAGAAGAAGGGGATTGAAAGTGCTTTAATAATCAAATATTTTAGGAAGAGAAAATATACAAAATTCCAAAATATTTTTAATAAATTTATCTTTAGTTCATGTAATGAAGGATTTTTTGTTTGAAGTTTTCTACATTAAAATAATATGTATTCATCAAGCCTTCCTCTTCAATCCCTTTCCCATCACCATTTCCCTAACCATCTTCATGTGACCTTTCAACCAACTAAATCCACTTAGAGCTATTTGTATCTGCTTGTGTATAGACACATGGGCAGCCTGTTGGGGATGCATCCATGAAAAAAATTGACTCTCCTTTTCCCCAGAAACTATCAATGGCTCCTCAGCTAGAGAAAGGAGTCATGAGCCTCTCTATAATCTGTGCTGGGACTTGGGGTGGCTTATTTGTGTGTGTGCAGGTCTTATGCATGTGACCATAACCACTGTGAGTTCATGACCCTGTCATTTCTGGAAAACATTGGTTTGCTGCAGTCATCCGCTATCTCTGATTATTACAGTCATTCATTTCCTCTTCCACAATGATCCCTGAACACTGAAAGAGGGGGTATAATATAGATGTACCATTTAAAGCTGAGCAGGCTCTTATTTGCTAAATATTTAACAGATTCATGTCACTGTATTAAATAATCTACTATAATACTAAAAAAAGAACCTTTTTTAATGAGTGTTGGAAGATGCACAAATATGCAGGTATAAAGATAAGGACAGATGGAGAAGTTTAAAAATAGGCTCAATTAATAGGTAGTATTAGGTTTTTCCCCAAGGCCTATGACACAGGCCAGACACAGGTTCTTGTCACAGTTGACTCTACCAGGTACGGGTTCTGTCTTGTGGAGTAGGTTTAAATCCAATCTTTGTTTATTTCTTCCATAACATTCATGCCACTACTGTACCAGTAGGCATATTTTGTCAAGAGTGTTGTCATTGTACTCACAGAGTTCATATCTGAGTAAGATGGTTGATTACTTTTCTCCCAGGTATATTTTCGGGATGAAGATTACATGAAAAATTAGAAAACAATGTACTTGAAATACTATGCTGATGCCTTTTCAGAAGATAAACAGTTCCGTTCTGAGACTGAACTTTCAATCTTATTTCAGGATGAAAGTTGATGGTCCATGTAGACAGAAGTTTCTGTCCTGCCTGAGTCATTCAGTCTCAGAGAAATACAAAATCTTGTATTAATTATAAACTGTTTGGCCTATTAGCTTAGGCTTATTATTAACTAGCTCTTACATCTTAAATTACTCTAAATTCTTACCTATATTTAGCCACAGGATTTGGTACTTTTTCTCAGTGAGGCATTCTCATCTTGCTTCTTCTGTGTTTGGCTGGTGACTGTGTCTTTGCTTTTCCTCTTCACATATTCTCCTAGTCTGGGTACCCCACCTATACTTCCTGCCTGTCTACTGGCCTGTCAGCATTTTATTAAACCAATATGAGTGACAAATCTTTACAGTGGACAAAAGCATTATCCCACAGCTTCTCTAGCTTTTATAGTTATCATAATTGAGTAGATCTGTTGGAACTAACTTTAACTCATATGTGTCAAGTAGTAGTGATATTGTCAGCAGTCATTACACATCATCATCAGCTACCAAGATTTAACTCATTCCCTCTGTTGTCACAAATGTATTCTCCCTATACAACATGCTCTATAACCCCTTATAAAAAGTCAGTGCCTTCTTTCCCCATTCCATTTTCTCTTACTCAGGGTCCACCTCTACATCCCTCCTCTAAAAATCCTCTTATGTGAGATCTATTGCATGGTGTGACTTTGTGGAGCTCCTTGACTCCAACTTGCCAAGGAGCCTTCTGCTCCTTAAATCATTACATTAGTGACTCTGGAGGTTCTCTTGGTGGCTGCACACTCATGCTGCCTACCAGCAATCTGAGGTACCCTGGACCCTGTCCCCACCCTACCTGCAAAGGTCTCACTTTCCAGCTAACTGAAAGCTGGGCACTCCATGCAACACAGACAATTGGTAAGTCTTATCTCCAGGTTTGCATAAATGCTTCCCTGGATCTGAGAGAGTGACCACTGAGTTTTCAGCATCCCTCCGGTATTTTTGGAGCCATGGTCTTTAGGGCTATGACGGAGCCTCTTTGCTGACACCTACCTCTGACTATTTCCCCTGGGTGAGACCTCATTTTTGAGGATTGTTTTTGCCTTCTAGCTTCATTTAAAAGTTCTGGTACCAGACGTCTGTGTCTGCTTGAAATTTTAGCCTTGGCCCTCAAACTATGAATAATGATCCACTGTTCAACTTGTGCCTGTTTAATTCAGTCCTTCTTGGGTCCTTGTGGTGCCGTCAACCTCTATCTCACCTGTGAGAACTGCACCACATTCTGTAGCTCCAGGCTCTCCATTGGGATGCCTTTTGGAGAACCTCAGACCTCTAGACATAGTCCCTGACTTAAGAGACTCTAAACTCATCTGCCTTTGCAGTCAAATCTGACCCCAGTACCGCTTAAATAAACCAATCAGAATGGCTGCCTAATGGTACTCTAAATCCCAATATTATACGGGACCTTTAAAATTACTGCCAGAGATTGGGTAAATGGAAAGAGGTCCTTTGTATCCAAGCTTTCTCTTATCTTTGCTCCAAGCCTTCCCTCTGTGTTGTAATTAGGTGAGAGGTATGTGGGGGGCAGGTGTGTGTTGTAGGTTCCCAGCGCCTGGCTCCCAAGTCCCCAGCTGCCGGCCCACTCAACTGCTGGTTGCTTGCCCGAAATAACCACAGGAGAACTGTATTAATTCAAATACTGCCTTGCCCATTATCTCTAGCCTCTTCCCGGCTAGCCCTCACCTCATAAACTAACCCATTATAAAAGTCTGTAAGTCACCACGAGGTGGTGACTTACCGGACGGTTCTACGGTACCTCCATCTCCCACGGGAGCCTCATAGCGTCTGGCTCATTCCTTTCTTCTCCTCCCAGAACTTCCATTCTGTCTACTCCGCCCACCTAAGGGCTGACCTATCTATAAGCCAGGCAGCTCTTTATTCAACCAATAAGAGTAATACAAAATGCAGGAGAACACTCCCACATCACCTCTGTCCTTCCTGTTCCCTCACTCAGCTCTTTCCGGCAGTGAAGTAGGAACTAGAGGAAACCTCCACTACTCTTCATCCTGCTGACATCCCCCTCCACCACCACTTACCCTAGCAGCTTTGACCCACATCTCCTTCTCCCCCAGTGCCCTCAGTCTCCTCTTCTCCCTCTCCAGCAACAGTCCTCAAGCCATCCTGCACTGGCACCCAATTCCACTTCACCAGCAGCCTTAAGTCTCCCTGTTACTCATTCCTGTTTTGCAATGATATCTATCTCTCCCAACCTGGCCTAACCCAGCCTCAGTTTTCCCTCTGCAAGAGGTTGCTGGGGTAGACAGACTAGCCAGGGTACATATCACCTTTTCATTAAGGGAACTCTATCAAACAGGAAAAAAAATTAGGGTCTTATACCTCTAACTCCTCTACTTTCATTAAAGAATTTTAATATAGAACCTAATCCCATATCCTCATCTTCCGCAACATATATATGATTCTAACAATCCATTTCTAAAGCGCACAGGTGAGTTTAGGAGCAGACTAGAGCACATACAGATTAAATATACCAAACTAACATAGCACACCTAGCCGGGGCTGAGACTGTCCCCCTCCTGGATCCCCAATTGGACTACAGTATCCCAAGCATTATAGCTAAAGATCAGTTTACAACTTATTTCCTGGTCTGTCTCTGTAAGGCTGCCCTTAAACAAGAAAACTAAGAGAAACTCCATGAGATTATCCAGAGCAAACATGAAAACCCATCTCAATTCCTAGTAAGCCTTACAAAGGGCCCTCTTACAGTATAACTATCTAGACCTTGAAAACGCATGGAGTAAACAACTTCTTATAACCTATTTTTTCCCCAGAGTTTCTCAACATTAAGGTCAAGCTTAAGTATCTGTAGAGAGATCCCTAACCCCACAATAAGAAGTCTTAGTGCTGACCTTTAAGGTGTACATGAAAAAAAAAACATAAACAGAAATACCAAATGCTGGTCAAGGCCATTCAACTAGCTTCATCCAGGTCCTGCCCTATTTCCTGTAGGCCATCCTAGCCATGTCCAAAATACCATCAAGAGGGACATTGGGCTGTTTGATGTGGGATACCCTTCAGTATGCTGTGAACATGTTTTATTACCATTGGTAAATAAAGAATATGCTTTGTATCTGTGGCAGGACAGAATATAGCTAGGCAGAAAATCCAAACAGATACAGGAAGAAAGAAAGTCAGTCAGGTAGACACCAGCAGCTGCAGAAGCAATATGTGAGGTAACAAGCAAGGAACGTTGTGTAAAGTATAAACTAATAGAAATGCATTAATTTAAGATGTAGGAGCTAGTGAATGAGAAACCTGAGCTAACAGGCCAAACAGTGTGCAATTACAAATAAGCCTCTGACTGTTTATTTTAAAAGCAGCTATAGGACCAGGAGGGATGAGAAACCTCCAGTTACAGCTGTTGGATGCCCCTTTGTTCCTTGAAGTATGGCAACAGCAAACCTGACCTCCCTCCAGCCAACCTTTTAGGCCTGGCCATGAATGACTGGAGTAGCTCAGGCTCCCTTGGCCTGATCACTGTCATCAGAGCTTGATTGTACTGGCTCCCAACTTAACAGGTAAGATTTATACTTGTAAAAGACAAAGAAAAAAAACTGCTTGAAATCGAAGCTTAATGGTAGAACTGACAATAGTAGAGAACAGCTTAATATATTTTAAAGTAGGGTTGGATTACATGTACAGCATATTTTAAGAGACTTAAAAATACATACCAATTTAAAACATGAGACTTTTTGCTTTCTTGGTCTGGGATAGATACAATGGATTGACAATTATAATGTTTAACCATAAACATACATGCATTCACACCAAGTTGAATTTAAATATTATACACATATACACAGAGTTAAAGCTAACTTATATTTACACATAGTTAACTCGAGTCACATGTATGCACACACACACACATTAAACAGGAGCTGGGTGAAGTGGATGCTTTTGGTGGGCCCTACCAAAGGCATGCCACTGTGCAAAACACATATGTAACAGAGTCAGTAAGAAGAACAAAAACATAAATAAACCTCGGGACTAGGCAGAGAATACCTCAGTAGAGATGGTGGGATTTGGTCACATGACATGGACCTGCCCTTATTTAGAGGGCATTGAGGTCACCTGACTTTAGTTAAAAAGGCAGTGAGGTCACCTGACCTTAGTCAAAATGACAGCAGTCACTTGTTGTATAGAAAACTATGTTTTTTTGAGCAGTGGGAGTTTTAAATGTAATAAGAGAGACATAGAGGCTGTGTAGAATATACATTTAAGACAGAATTACATTCGTGTGGCCACACCATTCATACACTTTTTCATACATGAAGTAGAGAGGAATATTACTCAGCACAATAAGCCACCAGCTGTGGTAGGGAACAATAGTTGGAACTGGAAACACCTGCCTTGTCTAAATACCAAAGCACCCTCATTCAGTATATTTGTAAGAGATTTAAAAGTACATACCACCATCACCCCTTTCTACTTCCTCATCTTTTATAATAAACGAAAAGAAGGAATGTTAGCAATCAGGCACCCCACTGGCCTGGCTCAGGAACTGACTCCCTTTGCCCCCTAACCCCATCTCCAGTGGTTCATAAAGATTTTCCCCTTCTAACCTCTTTCCCTCCACATATTGCACTCTCTGAGACCCTAACCCCAGCAGTCATTCCCTGGGAATCCACTGACCATTCTGGTCAGGGAAGCAGGTAGGCTAACTTCAGATCTTCACCTCTCCCTCAGTTTCTCCAAATCCAATCCCTTAATGTTCAGTCCCTCCCACACATACCGCCATTCACTCCTCTTCAGAAAAGAGCAGGCCTCCATGGATATTGACCAGCCATGGTGTATCAAATTGCAGTGAGACTAGGTACCTCTTCTCCTATTAAGGCTGAACAAGGCAACCACTGGGAGGAAAGGGTCATACATGCAGGCAACAGAGTCAAGAGACAGACCCTATTCTCACTGTTAGGAGTCCCAAAAGTAGATCAAGGCATATAATTGTCACATAGAGAGAGAGGGCCTAGGTCAGTCCCATATAGGCTCCTGAACTGTCAGTTCAGTCTCTATGAGCTCCTATGAACCCAGGTTAGTTGAGTCTGTGGGTGTTCTTGTGGTGTCCTTGAACCCTCTAGCTCCTACAATCCTTCACTACCCCCTTCCACAGGATTCCCTAAGGTCCGCTTAATGTTGACTGTGGGTCTTTGCATCTATTTTCATCAGCTGCTAGTTTGTTGACAGCAGTTTTCTGTCCCATTTGGTCCCACAGTCATTCAGTCCC
>JAQHUG010000522.1:518141-529162 GCA_028555095.1 Dicrostonyx torquatus | reverse complement strand
ATAGCTCCTGTTCACTTATCCAGATTTTTCCGTCTCTAAGAGTCCCTCAGTTTGTGCTTTCTTTATTGTTTTTATTTTAATTTTTAGGTTTTGAATTATTTCCTTCACCTGTTTGGTTTTTGGTTTTGTTGGTTTTCATGGCATTTTTAAGGGATTTATTGATTTCCTCTGATTTTTTTTTGTTTGTCCTTATCTCAGTAACTTTAAGAGTATTTTCATTTCTTTTTTAAGGACCACAGTAATCTTCATCAAGTTGGTTTTAAAGTTATTTTATTGTGCTTTGGCTACATTGGAACATTCAGGTCTTCCTTAGGATAGCTAAGCTCTGATGGTGCCATATTACCATGGCTGTTTTTGATTGTATTCTTACTCTGGTACTTAGGCATCTAGGTTTGGGATGATTAGGTCTAGGTCCTGAATTATGAGTTTGTCTTTGTTGGATGGCTGTTTTGTTTCTTGACTCATATTTTCTTTTTGGTATTCTGGTCTTTATGGTCTGAATTTCTGACAGCCAGTGTGACCTCTGATCTGAGTATGATGGGGCAGGAGGGCAAGGGCTATGGGATGAGCCTTGAGGAACAGAATCTCAGGAGTTGGGCAGTTCAGCTGGCAGGAAGGTCACTCTTCTGTTCTTCTGACTGATGTGACTTGGACCTGAGCAATGGAAGTCTATCAGTGTAGGGGCAGGACCCAGCAGTGGAGCTGGTGATGAGGTGAAAGGTAAGGGCTGTGGAATCCTAATTCCTGACTTCTCATCCTAACACCAACCTAACACCAGAAGGGCCTGTACAGATGTTCTACAAACTCTCAGATACCACAGATGCCAACCCAGACTCATGTATCCAGAAAACCTTCCTTTCACAATAGATGAAGGAAATAGGAATGGAGAAAATGGAATGGCATGTTAAAAAAAATTAGGCAATATTTGTCTATAAATACAGATCTAAAGAAGGAACCAGAACAAAAACTCCAATCTAAAAAAGTTAACCATCTCCACAAAAACACAAGTTATAAATAATCCCTGACAAATCAAAAGAGGGGAAACACACACACACACACACACACACACACCAGCAACAACAACAAAATAACCAGAATTAGCAAACACTGCTCACTGATACTTTTCTACATCAATGGCCTCAATTCCCCAATAAAAAGACACAGACTAACAAAATTATAGAATGGTTGTGAAAATAAGATCCATCCTTCTGCCACAACCAAGAAACACACCTTAACAACAAAGATAGACAGGGTAAAAAGATAGAAAAAGATATTCCATTCAAACAGACATAAGAAGCAAGCTGGGGTAGCCGTTTTAATATATGAACAAATGGCCATCAAACAAAAATTAATCAGAAGAGATAGGAAAGGACACTACATACTCCTTAGGAAAAAAATTCACCAAGGCAACACTTCAGTTCTTAAAACCTATGCCCCCAAACACAAGGGCACCCATGTTAAATAAATAAAAAGACAAAAAAAATCCTACTACAGTGTAAATTGCATATTGACCCTCACACACTAATAGTGGGAGACTTCAAGACTTCACTCCTGCCAATAGAAGGCTATCCAAACAAAAACTAAAAAGAGAAATTCTGGAGCTAACAGATGTTATAAACCAAATACACCCAATAGATATTTATGGAACATTTCACTCAAATTCCAAAGAAGACTATCCCTTCTCTTAGCACCTAATGGAATATGCTCCATAATTGAACACATGAGACATAAAGCAAATCTCAACACATACAACAAAATTGACATAACACCCTGCATTCTCATTGACTACCGGGGATTAAAGCTGCATAGCAACAATAAAAAGAAATCTTACAAACTCTTGGAAACTGACTGAATGAAAAATTAATAAAGACAGAAATTAAGAAATATAATAAAAACTTTCTAGAATTGAATGAAAATAAATAAACAGCTACACACCTAAAAGCTCTACAACAAAAAGAAGAAATCACACCCAAGAGGAGTAGATCCCAAGGAATAATTAAACTTGGGGACTAAAATAAATAAAATACAAACAACAAAAAACAATATAAAGAATCAACAAAGAGTTAATTCCTTGAGAAAAATCAATAATAATCCAAATTAACAAAATAAAAATGAAAATAAACATAGTAATAGACATTAAGAATATTCAGAGAATAAGTACATTCTTGAAAAATGTAGCCTCCATCAAGCTGAACAATCTAAAAGAAATTGATAATTTTCTCATACATAACACTTATCAAAGTTAAATCAAGATCAGATAAGCAATTTAAATATTCTTAAAACTCCTAGTGAACTGGAAACAGTAATTAAAATTTTCCTCCCACTCTATACGCCAAAAATCCTAGGGCTTGATGGTTTTAATACAAAATTCTACCAGACTTTCAAAGAAAAGTTAATGCCAATGCTACTCAAATTATTCTACAAAATAGAAACAGGAATATGGGCTAATTCATTTTACAAGGATACAATTGCTTGTACCCAATAAATATAGACCAACAAAGAAAGGGAATTACAACCCAGTTTCCCTTATGAACACAGATGCAAAAATTCTCAGTAATATACTTGCAAACCAAATCCAAGAACACTTCACAAAAATGATCCACTGCGATCAAGTATGCATCATCTCAGAGATGCATAGACTGTTCAACATATATAAGTCAATGAATTATCACATGATAATCTAGTTAGATGCAGAAAAAGCCCTTGACATAATCCAACACCCCTTCATGGTAGGTGTCCTGGAGAGAATAGTTGTACAAGGGAAATACCTAAGCATAATAAAGGCAGTTTATGGCAAGCCAATGGACAACATCAACTTAAATGGAGAGAAACTCAAATTAATTCCACTAAAATCAGAAACAAGATAAGGTTACCTACTCTCTACGTATCTAGTCAACATAGTACTTGATGTCATAGAGCAAAAAGATCAGTGAGGGAGATAAAGGGGATGCAAAGTGGGAAAGAAAAAGTCAAAGGATCTTTATTTGCAGAGAATATGATAATTGGTCCCCAAAATTCCACTGAGAAACTTCTACAACTGATAAACACTTTCAGAAAGGAGGTGGATACAAAATTAACTCACAAAAATCAGTAGCCCGTCTATATAGAAATGACAAACAGACTGCAAAAGAAATCAGAGAACACCTTTTACAATAGCCTCAAATAATATAAACTATTATGAGGTAACTCTAATCAAACAGGTAAGATATCGTTCAATACTTGAATGATAATTATCTCTAAGACATTGAAGAAAGAAATTGAAGATATCAGAAGATGGAAAGATCTCCTATGCTCATGGATCAATTGGATTAATATAATAAAAAATGGGCAACCTACCAAAAGTAATCTACAGATTCAATGCAATCCCCAACAAAACTTCAACACAATTTGTCATAATTCTTGAAAAACCAATTTTCAGCTTCATATGGAAACTACAACAACAAAAAGCAGGATAGTTAAAACAATTCTAAATAATAAAAGAACTGTGAAATATCTGACCATCCCCAATATAATTGTCTATAGAGCTATAGTAATATAAACAGCTTACTATTGGCACAACATAAAAGTTAATCAACAGAATCAATAAATCCACACACCTATGAACACCTGATATTTTGTACGGAAGTCAGAAACACACAGTGGGAAAAAGATAACATCTTCAACAAGTTGTGCAAGTCCAACTGAATAATGGCATGTAGAAAAAGTCAAATAGATACATACTTACCATCCTGCACAAAACTCAACTCCAAATGGATTAAAAACCTCAACACAGTTGAGCTTTACTAAGAAGAAAGGTGAAGGAAGAAGAAAATATCCTTCAAGGTAGACTGCGGTGTCATTTGATTCCATAGCTTCTGTCTGTAGTGAGAAGCTGTTTCCAGAGAGAAAGACCCTACTAGGATGATTTGAATAAGAAAGGGCCCCATAGGCTTATACACTTGCTTAGTCATCGGGGAGTGGCACTGCTTGTAAAGGAATAGAAAGTGGTGGTCTTGTTGGAGTGGGTGTGGCCTTGTTGAAGGAAGTAGGTCACTGGGAATGGAATGGACCTTAAGGGTCTCATGAGCCCAAGTCAGCTCCAGTGGCTAGTAGAAGTCTTCCTACAGATCCAGATGAAGAACTCTCAGCTACTTCTCCAGCAACAACATGTCTGCCTGTGTGCAGCCATGCTCCCTGCCATAATGATAATGGACTAACCCTCTAAAAATGTTAGCAATTCCACTTCAATGTTTTCTTTTATAAGAGTTGCCTTGGCCCTGGTGTTTCTTCACAGCCATAGAACACTAAGACACCCACATTTCCTGTGTTGTTTTTAATCAAAATAATACATTTGGACTCCTCAGTTTACCAAATTTCTTAGTAAATTCAAATTTCAAATCAGGAACTGTGTGCCTTAGAGCTTAATTATCACTACAGGTCTATGTGTGTGGATTTCCATGTAAAGAGGCAAGTCAGAAAGTCCTACAACCCTGAAGTTGCTTATGTATCTTCCCAAGTATCTCACATATCTCCTCCATAGAGCAGCATCAGCAGCTTTTGGGAGGGAGTCCTTCACAAGCATAGAAATGTGTCATGGAGATCCCAACTGAGCAATGAGTCCCTGCTGATCCTAAAGCATCAAATTATAAGACAAAATGTGACATGAATTGTTATTTGTAGTCTCTTCCTCCTTACCATCTGCTCCAACTCAGCCCTGACCAGTCCTCAGACTGAACATATGTGATAGACACCACATCTTTAACACCTTTGTCTTCATTCCAAGCATTCCTTATTTCAAAGCCTTCTTTCTGCCAAAATAAAGACTCTGCCAAAATAAAGATGACTCTCAACTTCATTACACAAAGATCACATGCTGTTGTACTAAGCTTTCAGGGTCTGCATCCCATCTGCTACCAGGCAGAAAAGGACACTTAAAACGTGTGCCATAATTTAGGGTGGAGTCATACTATTGTCCTGAACAAATTTAATTGTTATTGTCCATTATGTAGTTAATATTTATCCTTCCTGTTCTTTTATTGTTCTAGACTATCCAATTCCTCTCTACTTTATTTCTGATTTGTAGGTTTGTACTTAATGCTAAGTGCAACTGATGTACCCGCAAATATTTAACAGCACCATTTCACATTCTTTCATACATTCTTTATCTGCTTTTGACTACAATGAAAGGTCCAGTCCCTTGATCCTTCGTTTCCATTCAATCAACTCATATTCCTTTCCTTTGCTATCTCATTAAACTTATCCTAATTTTGCCCTTCCAAACATTATATAAGTATCTCTCTCTGTCTCTCTCTCTATCTCTCTCTCTGTGTGTCTCTCTCTGTCTCTCTCTCTCTCTCTCTCTCACACACACACACACACACACACACACACACACCATGCAAATATGGTATAGCTCCATTATAAATTCACAATTTCATAGCAATCAACTAAGCAATTTCAAATAATGTTGACAACATACACATCCTACATGGTAGAAATTGTACTAATACCATAGAAGAATTCTTGTGGACAGATCCATGTACAGAGGAGTTCAGTGAAGCCCTGCTTATAACAATAAAAAAGTAGAAATAAGCCAATTGCTATTCAGGACTAATATTCTTACCTATATTCAAACAATGATATTAGCTAAAGCTGGTGATTTAGATAAATTAATATGATAATACAACAAGATTGTGATTAAAGTTGTAATATTATTACGTTGAAGAATGTCAACATCATATAGTGTTTATGAGCAAATACATTATAGCAAAAGTTTTAAATTTTATAGCATTAATGTACATCATCTTTAGAAAATGAAAAAACAAAGAAAAGATGGACGATGGCAGGAGGAAGAAAGTAATAATCTAATAACAATTTTTTTCCTTCAGAGGTCTAATGTAAATATTGGAACATATTACAATTTCTCTCTTGACTTACATATTTAGGCTTCTAGAATGTGTGTTTTACATTAATTCATGTTTTCTGTAAACTTGAAGTATAATAAAAATGGAAATTAGACTTGGTAATACCATGATCTTTTAAAACAGTTTTATGTATTCTTTTAGAGTTTTATACAAGGCATTTTGATGATATTCATTCCAAACTCTTTCCTTTAACTTCTTCCAGGGGCTCCCCCACCTCCCTATCCACCTGCTTCAGGTTTTCTTTTGCTGTCAGTTGTTAAGAGTACTTGTTGCTCTTGCAGTGAACCCAAGGTGGTTTCAAGAACCCATGTAGTGTTTCACGTACATCCTAAACTACAGTTCCAGTGCACCAGATCACCTTTTCTGACCTCTGCAGACACCAGGCACACACAGTGCATGTGTGTGTGTATACAGACTGAACAGTCTCACACACAAATCAAAATAAATAAATCAAAATAAATAAACCAAAAAAAAAAAAACAACTCATCAGCTCCAATTTGAGCTGTCCCTTCTGGGTATGGGGCCATCCACTGGAGAGTGACTGACCTATGAGGAGCCACACTCTTTAAAAAATAAATGTAACCCTTCCTTTCCTAGAAGCCATTAACTATACATACCTCCTCAAGTAGGAATTGGAGAATCATGAAGTCCTTTCACCTCCATGCTAGAATGTTAACATGATATTGATTTTAAATATTCCTAAGCTAAACAAGAAGATTTTCTAATGGTCATGGTCAGCCTCTTCCAAGCAATATCTATCCCTCTTTCCAAGGAAACAAAACATCCTCAACTTCCTGTCCCATTAAACACCTACAAATCTTTACCCCTTGTCATTCACATCTTTCTTGGATTTCTAGAAGGATTATCTTTTTCAGTTTATTTATTTTTTCTCATAATTTTTTGAACATTTCCATCCATTGATATTCCCTTTCTCTGCTTTACCACAGACAGCTTCTGCAAGTAATTCATCTTATTACTTCTCCCAGTAGATAAATGTTGTACCCTGAGCAGCGACAGCCCCCATCTTCTCTTAGGCACTTCCTGTTACTCTCTAAAGCAGGGGGAGGGCAGTGGGGTAGTGGGGGAGCGGGAGGGCCGGGAACAAGGGGAGTAAATGTAAATTTTTCTTTTAACAATAAAAATTTAAAAAAAGGTACTTCCAACCATTTTTTAAAAATTTTTAAGACTTTTTCTTTATCCTTTCTTTAAAAAACTAAGTTTATCAAATATGAGTGCATTCAGTATTTTCACTTGCTTTTACTTATTATTGTAGGATATTTCTAAAGTATCTCTTTCCAAGGTCAAATATAGATTTTCCCATTTGATACTGTAAATATTTTTAACTTGGCTTTTTATGAAGGCACTGGAAACATTCTGAAACTTCTTTCTTTTTATTAACGATGGTATAATTTCCTAGACTTCCCTTAACAAATATGGTCACTCTTTTTACACTATTCAAATATCATATTTTATGTATTAGCTCCTCAGATGTTTTTGCAGGCCCTACATATTATTTGGGAGACCCATTTACTACAATACTCTCTGAAAACTTTTATGTAATGGTGACTTTTAATTCCTGGCTATGACATAAATGTCAGTCTTGAGTTTTCTACTATATATCACCCTAATGAGCATTTCCACTTGGGTTGGTGCCTCAAACCAACATATCCAGTGTATGATACTAAATCTCTGGCTGATAATATTATTACACTAAGAAAAAATAGTCAAAAAATCACTCTAAAATACCTAGCAGTGATCAATGTTGCTCAACTTAAAAGTGATGATATTTATGTTTATAGTGACTTTCCTTTTTAAGATATCTTGTCAAATCAAGAGGCCAAATTAAGAAAAAAACATTGGAGGGAGAGGGAGATAAAAAGGAGGGAGGGAGGAAGGATGGAGAAATGAAGGAAGGAAAGGAAGGAAGGGAGGGAGGGAGAGAGGAAGGGAAGAAGAACAAAACATCTAGTAACTAAAAAACAAAACAAAGATCAGAGGTTTATGTAGTATTTGATAGTATATTATTCTTACAGTATTTGAAAGACAAACATTGGCATTCAGGGCTGTCCAAAAGAGAGTCTTGGTCTTTTTTGTGAACAAATGATGCCATAGGATTAATGGCCAATTGTAAACAGTTAGGACTCAGCCAAATCAAAATGTGCCAAATCAATGTGATTAAATGAATAATTATTTCATCAACTTGCCAGAAGAGAATTCCTATATGTAAGAAGATAACATCATCCTTAGCTTTCATGTTTTGTTGTGTATGGTATATACAACTTAATCCTAACACTCAGGAGGCAGAGACAAGCTGATATCTATGAGTTTCAGGCCAATTAGAGTTGTATAGAGAGACCCTGTCAAAAAACAAATAAATAGAAGTATGTGGTGAATCAGGACCCAATGACTAAAACCAAAAGAAAAAACAAAGAACAAATCACATAACGAGGTAATATAAATATGAGAATTATAGAGCACTGTCATTAAAATAGCTGGTTTTTTTTTTTGTATTTCTAAGAACTCAGTGCAGAGGGGCTTAGCAAACTCTACTCTCTTGAATCCCATCAATAAGTTCATTGCACCTATCTAAAAACAAGAAAAGAAGAAAATAGAGTGTTTTGTCAGAATACTGGAATCTTTGAAAAAAAAAACAATCAAATGGAACTTATAAGAACTGAAAAAGTACAATTAAAAACCAAAATACTGAATTGAAAAATGGGCTTAGTGACACATGACTGCAATTCTAGCACTAAGAAGACAGTCTGGGCTCTAGAGAAAGTACCAGACCAACACGGAGAAGGGCTTTAGCTATAATTATACAATAATCTATCAATTCCAGAAACTCCATAATCATGCAAGGAAAACACAAACAAAGCCATACTGGGCAAAGGACTAATGGTTGGGAAATATTTTTTTTAGAGAGGTCATGGTAAGACAAAAACTTGATGCTTCGGTAGAAGCTTCTCTACTACAAAAAGAAAAGTGGCTGCCAACCTAGATTAGGGCTAAAAAAAAAAAAAATAGTTCCCTGGCAGTAAGAAAAATTTATGCAGACAAAATTTAAGAGAATTCCTAGTCACAATGTTTTGATAAAAGAAATATAAAGTAAGTCTTTCTGACAGAATAAAAATGATGGATGTGTTGCTACCCACGAAGAAACAGCAAGTGCTGGTGAGGCACAAGCCAGTGTTCATGGGATCGTTCTTTAAAGCAAGCAACAGTGCACACAAATGCAGAATTAATGGCAATAACAGAAGAAATAAATACTAAGGGAACTAATTCATTTAAGTTGTTTGCCCTGATAAAACATTGAAGCCTGGTTAGAGTCTAATGCCAGTAGGCTCTTGTAAGACACCAGTGCATATTATAAGCTAGCATAATCATTAAGCAATACGTCACCAGCTACAATACAGAAAAAGCAGAGTAATTGAAGAGATCTGTTACCTAAATAAGTCCTAATGAAAAAAGTAAAGGGACATTTGACCAAACAAAATGCTTGAAAAATAGTAGGCTTAAGTCACAGTATGCCAGAAATTACATTCCATGCACCTAGAAAACTATTCGTAAACATTAGTACTAAATATCAAATATAATTCTGGAGGGAAAAAGAGAGATAAAAGTTGAGCTGAATGTGGTGACAATCAACTGAAATTTCACCCTTAGTCAGTGGAGCCAGAAGGACCAGGGGTTCAAGGCTAGCCTGAGTTACATGAGACCCTGATTCAAGAAAATAATAGTAGATAACAATTGAGGATTAATTGAAAACAGTCATAGATAACAATTGAGATATAACTCAGGGGCAAAGTGTTTCCTTAGTGTCAGACAAGCCTTAAAGTCAGTCATCAGCAACACACACACAGACAGACAGAGAGATAGAGAGAGAAGAAAGAGAAATAAAATGTAATACTCTCTAATTTAACATAACATATTATACCATATACAAAGCATGTAGGATTTAACCTAATCATATAACATACATTAGATAATAATGCATATGTATTTTGAAACTTCCTGCCATTATATTGAAACTATCATTAGATTTATATGACTGATATATTTATGATATGTATATATGTATATCTCTATATGAGCATGATATGTCATGTATATCACATATGATACATAATAGATATAATTTTCAGAAGAACCATACCTTACTTACTAGGACATCAAAATTTTCAAAAAGGAAAAAGAGATGTATTACTCAACAGTTAATTGAACTAAAGTAAATTTTAGGAAGACAAGAATTATTGAAAATAGAGACAGATACCTCACAGTAACAAAAGACATGATTGAGCAGAAAGATATAGCACTCCATAGTGTATGACACAGAAATTCACATTAAAAGAAAAAATAAATTTATCATCATGAGATATTTTACAGTGACTCAGAGAAGAAACAAGAAAAATCACTTTCTCTATAGATCTGAACATGATTAATCAAACAAAACTCATTGGTTGGTAAATACGCACAAAAAATTAACAATAGATGGTGGTGGGTCCTTGGTGAGTGCCACAGCTTCAGATCCACCAGCTCGACTGAGGGGTAAGACCAAACTCTAGCCCCCAGGTGCTCTGCTCCATTGGGAGGCCCCCTCCCACCTCCCTCAGCTTTTCTGTGTCCCACACCCCAGAGTGTCCCTGGGCAAGGCTCCCCTTTGACGGGGCCCCAGTTCCCCGCGGGAATTGGCCTGCGGCAGGGCTGGGACCTTGGACAAGGGTGGGTTCAGCATAAACCTGCAGGGCTCCAGCAGAGAAGCCCACCCCTTTGATGGCAGCTGATCCTTAGTGAACAGAACTGCTCCAGATCCCTCCGACTGGAGTGGACCAGAGCAATCCCCTCAGACCAAGCAAGTGACCACTAGATACTACTAGTTGATCCACCTGGAGAGGAAGAGATGGGCAGGCACCAATCCAAGAGTTCCTCTAACTCTTGAAAAGCAACATAAAATTCAATCAAGAGTTAACTCTAACTCTGAAAAGCAACATAAAAACACCAGAATCCAGCAATTATGCAACAAGATCTGAGCAAACTAATACAGAAGAAGTAGAAGAAATTGACCTTAAACATAGCTTTACGAAAAAGATAGAGTCCATTAAAGAAGAGGTGAAAAATTCC
>JAQHUG010000522.1:447701-500249 GCA_028555095.1 Dicrostonyx torquatus | reverse complement strand
GGTCAACAAGACAAAACAACAGCCTACAGAATGGGAAAAGATCTTCACTAGCCCCACATCAGACAAAGGTCTGATCTCCAAAATATACAAAGAACTCAAGAAATTGTCATCAAAAGAATTCATAATCCAATTTTTAAAAAAAAAGGAGTACAGACCTAAACAGAGAACTCTCAACAGAGGAATCTAAAATGGCTAAAAGACACTTAAGGAAATGTTCAGCATCCTTAGTCATCAGAGAAATGCAAATCAAAACAACTCTGAGATTCCATCTTACACCTGTAGGAATGACCAAGATCAAAAACACTGATGACAACTTATTCTGGAGTGGTTGTGGAGAAAAGGGAATACTTCTCCATTGCTGGTGGGAATGCAAGCTGGTACAGCCCCTTTGAATGTCAGTGTGGCGTTTTCTCAGAGAATTAGGAAACAACCTTTCTCAAGACCCAGTAATACCACTTTTAGGTATATATCCAAAAGATGCTCTATTATGCCACAAGGACATGTGTTCAACTATGTTCATAGCAGCACTGTTTGTCATAGCCAGAACCTGGAAACAACCTAAATGCCCCTCAACCAAAGAATGGATAAGGAAAATGTGGTACATTTACACAATGGAGTACTACACAGCAGAAAAAAATGACATATTGAATTTTGCAGGAAAATGGATGGAGCTAGAAAACATCTTTTTGAGTGAGGTAACCCAGACACAGAAAGACAATTATCACATGTACTCACTTATAAGTGGTTTTTAAACATAAAGCAAAGAAAGCCAGCCTACAAACCACAATCCCAGAGAACTTAGACAGCAATGAAGACACTAAGAGAGACTTACATAGGCCTAATCTACATGGGAAGTAGAAAAGGACAAGATCTCCTGAGTAAATTAGAAGCATGGGGACCCTGCGGGGAGGGTGGAAGGGGGTGGGAAGAGGCAGGGAGCAAAGCAGAGAAAAATGTAGAACTCATGTAAATTTTTATAAATCAATTTAAAAAGAGGAAAAAAAAGAACCAGATGTTATCATTGAATAGTGCCAGTCCTGGGTTTGCCAGGCAGCCCCCAGCTAGATGGTGGGAGGGGGGACAGTGGTAGGTGACTTGCAGGCTACAAGCACAAAGTTAGAGACTGGCAAACTTCAGGGAGGCCAACATCAAGGGCAAGGCAGTGCCTGAAACATGGAACCTGACCGGAAGGCCCTGTATAACTGCAAGATCACCCTGACTCTGGCCAACAGCAGGGTATCCGATACAAATCCCCAGGGTTGTCCAGTATTTATGGTTTGTCAGAAATCAGAAACTTTGAAGAAGACCAATGACTTGCCGCATTGAATATTTGGCTGTAAAGCTGTTTGGGCAAATACTTTGTGACACATGGCAGTTTCCAATGCCACTATGAAGAAGGCTGCAGTGTATGAGTGGAAAAGTCCTTCCCGAGCAGAGCCGACAGGGTGGTGTGCATCACCCTGGCACTTGTGCACACTCAGTGCCAAAACACACTGCCCGGCCACGTGATCCCCTTTGATTTGAGCGACAACAAGATGTCAGAGATGAAGAACAGTTTATTTTCTGAATTGGATCTCCTTGAAAGACCTCTATGTGTCCCTGGAGGTCACTTTGGTGTCTGTGGTCCATTGCTCCAGGCCATGTTGAGACCTGAGGTACATGTGGATGTCTGTGCTATATGCTGCTGCATGAAGTCTTGCTGATTTTGATGTCTATAGGCCAGGCTGCCGCCAGGGACCATATTGATGCAACTTGACCTGTGTTGCCTCAGAGGTCATTTTTATATCCTTGGCCTGTGATGGTCTATGGCCAATGCTGTGCCAGAGGATCATGTTAGTATGTGTGATTTATACTACCACCAAAGCCCGTGCTGAGTCCACAGCTCATGCTGACGCTGGAAACCATGAGGATGTCCATGATCCATGCTCCCACTAACTGTAAATGCCAAGGGAGTTATTTTTGCAGTGAAATTGACAACTGCAGTCTCGTAGTCGAGAAGGAGAGACATAGAAGGCCTACTATGTAATACCCCCTACTCCCATGCCTGTCATGTTCCTTCACCTCCCAAAAGGTAACAGTGGACCCAGGAAACCATAAGAAAGGACTCTGAAAAGTTATGATGAGGATGCTGGAGTGTAGCTCTCCACAGTTGAGGGCTTATTGTGAAGGTTTGGATGCGGAAAGGTTCAGTTTTCTTTAAGGGGCTGCATATTGGGAATTTAACCATGCTCCAGTGAATATATCAACAACACAAATTGGGCTTGTGTGGGGTTTTTTGTTTGTTTTATTGTTTTCCTTTTCTTCTTTTTCTTGCAGGGGTAGGTCACAAGAGTGAGGGGTGACCTGAGAGGACTGGGAAGTGAGTGTGATCAGAGTGCATGCTGTTAAATTCCAAAATAATCAATAAAGATATTATGAAAAACAAAAGATTATAAAAATATTATGAAAAATATTTTTAAAAAGCAAATAAAATTATTCTTCCTTTCTTCTCATGATCCCCTTTCTACTTTTGTGATCCACACAAAGACATATATAATTATAGATGCATATGTATAATTTTAACCTAAGTTCTATATATGAGAGAAAATATAAAATAACTGTCCTTCTGACTTGCCCTGCCTCCTTCTTACAAAAACCCTTATGACTAAATTGGACCTACTTAGATAACCCAAGATAATCTTCCCACCTCACATTTGGGGAGGGATTATCTTTTGCCATTAAAAGTCTAGGAAATGAAACACAGACAGTTTTGGAAGAAGGGGAATGTTAGCCCACGTACCATAGAACTGACAGAACCATAGTGTTCCTGTGCTGAACATGAAGTATTCTGAAAAAAATCCCCTCTGCATTCAAGAGTCCTGATACCCCTACTTCTTCCAGTTTAAGTCTTCATTTGAGATCAAGGCACAGGCTGAATTACAAAATTAGTGCCCTGCAGATGGGTGCAACTCCACCTTATATTATGAACCTAGGACCCTTCTCTCATCCTCAGTAGAACACAAACCAAGGAAAAGGAAATAGGTATAGAAAAAGCGTAAAGGAAAAGTTATAAAACTATGTCATCTCCAACCCCAGCAGAAAAGTGCTGGAGAAGCCAGAAAATAATAACAGCACAGAAACAGAGGTGAACCTAGGAAACTTGCCACCAGTGCGCTAGGCACCACACCTTCCAAAAATACAATCTATGGGAATCAATGTTGTGCCCTGTGGCTCAAAATCTGGATTCAGATTTTCCCAAAATCTCAGAATCCCACATACTACTGATTTACATCATAGAATGAAACTTGTTTTTAGAGTCACATAAACTTGTTCTACAGAAAATATTTTACATTTTCCAAGAAAGTGCTCTGACTTCCCTCAATGATATACCTGGTTAATCAAAATAAACCCTTTCTTTCCCCCTATGTTGTTTGTGGCCAGAGTGTTTTATCTAAGCAACAGTAAACCAACTAGGACAAAGCTACGGTATACAGACACACTGGAATTATTTTCAAATATAAGGAAGAATAATATTATGTCATTTGCAGAAAAATAGACACAACTTGAGATTATCACATTAATTTAATTGGGTCAATCTCAGAAAGACAAATACATGTTTTCTCTTATTTTTAGTTCCTACATTTTAAATGACTGATGAAATTATGTTTATATATATTTTATATATATAATATATATATATTATATATATATATATGCCATGAAAGTAGAAACAAATTGTCTGTGGGAAGTGGGAGAATTAGAGAGGGGAGAGGAAGAGGATGCGAAGGGCAATATCTCAAAATACATTTATCCTTCTATTAGCATGCCCTGATGTAGCCCACTGTTGTGCACAATGAATATACACCAATGAATTTTTAGTAATTGTTTTATTTTTGATATTATAATTATATCATTCCCCTTCCTCCATCCAAACATTCCTATATACCCCTTCTAACTCTCTTTCAAATTCATGCCCTTTTTAATTAATTGCTATTGTATGTATATATATATACATAAATACAATATGTTCAGTCTGTATAATGTTACCCATAGATATGTTTGGAGCTAACCATTTGATATTAAATAAACAGTTGGGATGTTGTTCCTTGTCAAAACTTGCTCCTGTTCTCAGCATTCCTTAGTTTTCTGTAGTTCTTTGTTTAGGCCTCCTGAGGGTTCCCCTGTCCATGTTGATATGTCTTTTTTTTTTCTTGCTCGTGCTCAGGAGGTAACACTGGTGAGATTTTATGTATAGCTTCTGATATTCCCGGGAGACAGTTTCACAGCAAACTGGCCCCTTCTTCTGCAGTGATCCCTGAGCCTTGGTTTTGTTTTATGTGTTGTAGATACATCAGATAGGACTGGATTGCACAACTCAGTATTTTGACCGATTGTAGCTTTCTGAAATGGTCTCTGTCTGTTGCAAAAAGCTTTCCTAATAAGGAGTAAGAACTACACTTATCTTTGAGTACAAAGACAAACATGTCTTAGAATGTAGTTAGAAATCAAAAAAAAAGAGAGAGAGAGAGAGAGAGAAACCATTGTGAAGGTAGAGTGGATAGCAGGGCACAAGTGATCTGGTGAGGGAGATAGGAAAGGAGGGGACTCTAGTTAGTGATGAGAAAGGAAATGAACACAGAAGAAGGTAAAATGATATGGATTTCTCAAAAATAAGAAATCATACCATTAACTCTTTCCCTAAAAATACCTATAATACTCATAAGTAGATATGTGGATACATATATATATAATTTAAATGAAAATTTTTTTTGAGTTGACAATGCTCCCTACAACAGCCAAATACTATCTAATGAAAACACCAACATCAGGAATAAGAAACCCTCTTTTGGGTTTTTGGTTATAGATGTCCAAGAAACTGCAAAAATAATATAACTGCAATTGCCTTTCAATTTGATTAACAAATTCATTGTTTTTCTCAACTATGAAGATGAGAGACATATTAATAAGATTTTAGGTGGTGGAACTCATCAACCTATTCAGATACCTACAGGATATAAGCTTTCCAAAATGTTTGCACAACTTTCGAAAAACATAAATATAATTACATCCTGGACATTAACTCACCAGCTAATTAAAAGCCATAAGCTACCATGTAAGAGGATCGATCTGCAAAGCAGAAAGAAGAAGTAGAAAAGTACAGGGAACTACAGAGATAAGCAAATGTTACAGCTTCCATGTCACCCTGGAGAATGTTCAATCCTCAATACGGACTGGTTCTTCAATTTTTCCAAAGTTGCTTACCTTCCACTAGAATCCTAGTAAAACTCCACCACTGATGTCCCAGAACATGGTTTTGTTCCTTGCAACTTGAAAGATAAAATAAACTGATTTTGAGAGGTGAAATTTGTTATTTCTCTGGATTCATTGCCATAATACAGTCATTTGCCTTTTCACAAAAATGGGCACTATAGAAATCAAATCTGGCAGTTTACGGAGACAAGGTTTTAGCTTCCTCAACAGAACTCTGGTAGCAACTACTAGAAATGGAAAAAAAAAATCTCGAACTAGAAAGAAATCGAACTAGAACACTAGAAAGAAAAAAATGTACTTCCCATTTTCCTTCTCTTCTTCACTCTGCTTACATATGTTCTCAGAGCAGACTGTTTGCCATAAAAGGAACACTTACTACAGGGTTATTGTGTAAACCATATACATAGATGTATATAGCAGATTTCTTAGTTCTATTTGGGTCACTTTAGATTTTACTTTAAACCATACCAACCAACCACACTACCAAGTGTTGTAAGGAAGCTGCTTGTTCGTTCTTGGGTGCCCAGACCTGAAATAACCACACAGATATTATATTAATTAAATCACTGCTTGGCCTATTAGCTCTATCTTCTTACTGGCTAGCTCTTACATCTTAATTTAACCCATTTCTATTAATCTCTGTATCACCATGTGGCTGTGGCTTACCAGCAAGGATTCATCCGATGTCTCTTTCTGGTGGGGCTATATGGCTGACTCCGCCTACTTTCTCCCAGCATTCAGTTTAGTTTTCCCCATCTAGTTCTTTTCTACCCTATCACAGGCCAAGGCGGGTTCTTTATTCATTAACCAATAAAATCAACACATATACAGAAGGACAATCCAACCAACCAAGCTCACTGAACTTGAGGGTGTGTGTGGCATGCAAGGACCTGGAAGGTAAAGCTTGGTGTCCAATTGTTCCAGGTTGAGCATTTCTTCTACAGTGATCTTCACCCTCTGAAACCGTTTCTGGAAGTGAGTCAGCTACTTTCTGTGAAACTGTTGCATAAGATCCTTCTCATTATGTTTCTATTCCTAGATTGTGGGAAATCAATATAAATTAAAAGATAATAAAGACTTAATTGCTTCTTTTATCTACACTGTATGTGCCTTACATGTGTGCTTTTCTTCTATTCCAGTGGGTAGCATGTATGATTGAGTAAATAAAAAATTAATCAGGAAGCAATGTGTCTTACTTTACAAGAAGGAAAATACCACTCTTTATACCGGAGCCAGTTACTGTTGTGTAATCTATATATGTTGTAATTAGGATCACACACACACAAACACACACACACACACATGCATGTTATAAGTTTATGAGTGTATTAATTGCTGACAGTTTCCATTTAAAGGATAACTGGAGAAAGACAGGATGCTTTCTGTTATCCTCAGTACCTGCAGAAAAGTATTTATAAAGCAAGTGGCCTTGTACTTATTTACTACCACTGACAGTATTAACTGCTGAAGCTAGACAAATACCACATGACACAAAGGATAATCAACATTCTGCCAGGGTCTTAGATAATCCAAGTTTACAAAGATTAAGGCATATAACACTGAGAAACTCAGCAAGCAAAGAAACTGGGACCCTAAAGTTTTCCCAAAAGCTAGACATAATAAAAAAATTAAATAAAAAAGCAAGCATAAGGGGCTGGAGAGATGGCTCAGCAGTTAAGAGCATTATCTGCTCTTCCAAAGGTCCTGAGTTCAATTCCCAGCAACCACATGGTAGCTCACAACCATTTGTAATGAGATCTGGTGCCCTCTTCTGCCCTGCAAGCATACATGGAGGCAGAATACTGAGAATACTGTACACATAATAAATAAATAAATCTTTAAAAAAGCAAGCATAACAGAAATAATCATAAAACAAAATGAAACTTTAAAAGTGAGATGCAAATATTTAAAGAATGCATAACAGTGTTAAATCATCCCTACCTAAACTTGGAGTTTGTTTCAGAAAATGTAAATTTAAAACCAAACCAACCTTTAAAATGACATAAAATTGATTGTTGCAGGTACTAAGGTTGAAGGAATACGATTTAGAAATACTAACCAGAAACTTTGAAAACCTAAAAGAAGTCTTTTCAAGTAAAATCATTTTAAGATCCAAAACCACAATTTTAAATCCCCTCCTCGCAGTTTCTGGGAAAATCCACAGCCTACATTTCACTTCTGGCCACGGCAGAGGTGAAACTGCATCTCCACGGTCTCCACTCCTAAAAAAGGCTGACACCAACTCATTCCAAGGGTAGTTTTCTTCGCAACTCCATGCAGCCAGAAAATCTCAAAGAGTACTTTGACCAAAATCTCGTCATGTTTTGATGCATAGTGAGATCTACTTTTATTATCCCCACTACTAATTTTCTGAGAATCTGCTCTATGCCAAAACCAACCATTGGCAATAGAAACACAAGGACAGAGACGTTGTGAACTAGAAAGTCTTCGTAAGGGTGTTTTGAATATAGTCTTGCTGCCATTAAATAGTAACTCAGGTCATACTAACAAAACCAAATTTTGATCATTCAACAAAAATCGTTGACAAAATTAAGCAAATTTCCACAGATATTGACATATTATTGAGGAAGTTGATTTTATCTGTAAGTAAATACTGCTAAGATGCTTTATAAAATCTTGGTTTTTAACTAATTTACTACACAGTTTGGGTCATGCTATCAATGTTTATTTTCTTATCATTTAATAAAATCTGATTTTTTAATTCAGTTTCTCTGTTTTAAAAAAATCACAAAAATAAAAGTCAAACTCATGCAAGCTTTTACTGTGCTCTGCTGTTGAATGATACTTACGTGTCATCTAGCATGCTTTTATATATAGTCTTAATGATTAGCTCTGAAGCGGACTGAACACATGGAAATATACAGATATCCAGTGTTCTACATAGATTTTCCTCATAGACAAGAGTATAAATATTGACATTCTCAGAGAAATGGAAGAGCCCAAGGAAAAAAAGTAGATGAAAATAATTCTAAAGACTGTGTATTTAAAATGTTCAATACTTTTAACAGCTATGTTAGCAGAAATTCCTAAGTCATATTTTTAGCAGCATAAAAATATATGCCTGGCTTTAATATTCTTTTACCATTGTATTATTAGAAAACTTTTATTTGTTGGACCATTTTACATGAAAGCAATTGAGCCAACCAGGGCATCCGTTATTTTAACAGAAATATTTGCTGGAGGAAAATTCTGCATGTATGCTACCCACATACAAACTGCAATCACATGTTTAGTTACCAGGGAAAACAGAAGAGATATGATGCTAGGTTTTAACTTCCTTTAGAGTCCGAAGAAAGAAAAGGTTTCTATTGCCTTTATAGCTTGAAAGCAAGTGAAGCCAGCTTTTCACTCTCCAAAGCATTCTTGTTTAAAACACTCTGCAATTTAAATTCACTTCCCAGAATATAAAATCAGATCATTTAAGAGGAGGAAAACGATCCAAGAAAAAAAGCCATGTGTCATTAATTCAGTTATAAATTATTAGCCAAAAGCAGCTTCTCGGCATTTGTATTTGATGAACAAAAATTGATTGCTTCAAGGGCATTTCAGTCCTTTGATGTTCCCATCTTTTAGCTCACCACAAATCTGAATCCTTAACAGAATGATTATAGCATTATAGTAATCCTGAGAGCCAATACTAAAGGATTTGCAAGAGCAATTGAGATCAATAGTTTGAAAAAAGAATGTCTTTTTGAATTGACAGTGCCGTCTCGCCTGATCGTGAACCTGAACAAAATAAACGGAGTCTAAGTACACAAGAAATTGCACAGGCTGAGCTGAGCTGCTGCGATGAGCGGGGTTTCTGAGCTCCTGAATAGACCTGAGCACTGAATATTTCTAAAGGATTAAACCCAAACTAATGGCAACCCAAAGATATTTTGCAAACAATCAGTCTCCTGCTAAAATAGTTAAGATAATACATTAAGGGTCTTGATTTGGTATTCAAAGGAGTGAGTTCAGCCACAGGTTCAAACATTTGCCTTTGCATAGTTTGAGATTATGGGAAATTGGATTAGAGGTAACATTGCCTTAATGGTCATCTACTTTGGACCACTTTGAAAATGAGAATCCCTACAGCATTCCAGAATGGACTGGAAAGGACCATATCCTTCACATACAACATATTAGAAACCCAATAGCCCAGGAATGTGTGAAGACACAATTGCCCACATCCATGGGATTTCCAAATTGTAACATTATTGGATGCCTCAAAAGACAGAAAAAGACAGCGGATTGTTAAAGGCTCCTTGAACAATTCAAGGATTAGCATAAAATTATACATGAAGGAGGGTTAGAGCAGCCATACACTTGCTCACCACAGTAGGAGCATTGTTAGTGAACACAAATGGACTCTAAGAAAGTGTGACGGCATTTAAACATCGCCTAAGGACCTGCAGGTTTGAACGTTGATGTATATATTCTCCAAGTCTTTGTTTCCTCAACAAGGGGTAAGCTTCGTCCACTGGAAAAAGAAGTTAGGAGGCTCAGATGGCACACATCTGGAGAACATCCCATGGAAAAATTGTGAATGGGTAAGTAATCTCTTTCAGAACCAAGACAAGGAGTGGTAATTTATGGTTTAACAGACTGTGAAACCTACCATTAATTCTAACATACAGACTTTAACCAAGTGATTGGGAAGAGTGAAATAAATGCAGCAATGAACAGAAGCAAAACAACAATTCTAAATAATGTGAATTTCACATTATTGTCATTTGAAGGTGAAAACCTTTTCTATGGCACAGCTTACATTTCTGGCCACTATACATGGTAGCCCGTCTGACTTATACTCTGTGAGGGTACAGATCTTCGCATTTCTGGCATCTGAAGATGTGGCTCAAATTAAAAGTATTTTAAAGTCAAGAGCTGAGTTGGATAAAACAGGCATTTTATTTGGAGACTATGCATATAACATGTGATCTCTAAAGTTAACCTTTTTCGCAAGCTTTTTAAAATGTTTTGTAGCTGTTCTTGTCCAAATGAATAAAAAGAAGAATAAGCAGGAACTAGCATAAATAATAGCTGCCTTAAAAGGGAGCAGAAAAATTGATAGCTCTACAAATGGCAGCCACCTGTACCAAGAAAACTCAAAGAGAGAGCATAAGGATTTGAGGAGAAAGAATAATTGGAGATGTGACAGCAAAGAATAGAAATCACTCTCCAGAAGGTGTTTAAAAAGTTCTTCTCCCTCCTACTTAATCACTGTTCCCTTAAGCCCATAAATTAAAATGCAATGCATATGTTATATGCATTATGAGTACAAGTACTCACATAATCTAAAGCATCTTAACTCTGCCCAGATTGTTTTCATACTGACATCCTCAACCCTATTAATGATAAAAGAATACCAAGCTTTTAAAATGACCTCCTCTGCATCACATTCTACTAGTATTGTGTTGAATTATGGCAATGATGGTCTGTTCCCTTCTTGGGAGCAGAAGTGTAAATGATGTTTCATTAAATGTATAAGAAATTTGCACAGGAGTAGGGAACACTTTGTGATTTTCATGTTAACTTGGAGACAATTCAGTAATACCTTTATTACATTCATCTAAATGTTTTAAATGAGTATATTGTTAGTAATAGGTAACTATCTAGGTAAAATTATTAAAATAATGAAAAACGTATAACTCTAAATTTTCAATAATTCATTTTAACCAATATAATTAATAGCAAAGGCCAAAGAGAAATAAAGCACTCTAAGGAACCAGTAAAATGTATTTGAGATTTCTCTTGTGCCTCAATGTGTATCTTTGCTGTGAGACAAGGATATGGATAACTCCTCCCTAGATCTACCATAGAGCTTTGTGGTCATTTGAAAGAAAATGGCCCCCAAAGGGAGTATCACTATTAGGAGGTGTGGTCTTTTTGGAGGAAGTATGTCACTGTGGAGTCAGGTTTTAAGGTCACATAAATGTTCAAGATACTGCCCAGTCGCTCAGATCACTTCCTGTTGCCCATACAAGATGTAGGACTCTCAGCTCCTTCCGCCCCACCATGTCTGCCCGCATATGACCATGTTGCACCATGATGACAATGTGTACTAAACCTCTGAAAACTGTAAGCCACCCTAATTAATTTTTTTTTCTTTATAAAAGTTGCCATGGTCATAGTGTCTCTTCACAGCAATATAAACCCTGACTAGGGATGAAATGCTGTCATGGACCAAAGTAGAAATTATTTACCCAATTTTAATTTATATCAAAAACATTAAGCATACTATTTCTCAAGAATGAGTTAGTGTGAAGGGTTTCAGATATATGAATACACACTGAAACAGGAAACAGGCAGTTTTTACAATGGGGAGAGAGAGAGAGAGAGAGAGAGAGAAGAGCATTTCTTCATGGAATGACACCAAAAGAATTATATCAACAAAAATTCTGCCATATGGATCAATTTAAATTCTAGAACTACTTCCTTGCATTGCACTTCTCCATTCCTATGTATGATAGATATTACACACAGTGGCTTCTAAATGGTTAGGATGTCATCCGGACTCATATGCTATCGAGAACTTCCCAATTTCTTACTTTGATGCCATATACAGTCTATTTCTCTACTTGTAAGTATATATCACCCTTGAAACCCCACTCTGAGGTTGGGAAGTTCTCTTGGGACCTGTCTACATCAGCTGGGAACTTTCTCTCTTTGGCCTTTCACTTATTAACATCCTCACTACTTGACTTATTCCTGTTCCTGTGGCTCAGCCATTGTCCACAAGATAAGCTCTCTGAGAACAGAGAAATCTGAAACAGCCCTCACAAAAACTGCATCAAGGATAAATAAATTTAATTACTTATCATTTCTTAATCTTCCAACAAAATTATAAAATTAGGCAAATTCTAGATTTGTATAACTAAAATAGAAATATTCTGTCTTTGAGTGCTAAAACAAGTAACTATTTAAATCACAAGGAGACAATGTTTGACTGCCTAGAAACCAAACAACAAGACAAAAATGGGGGGCTCAGATGGATAGCTTGTGTCCTGAACTCTGATGATGACTGATGAGGACCAGTATAGGTATTTGGTACTAGACATATTGAACACAAAGTGTATTAATTATACAGATGGAGAATACTTTATAAAACTGAAGGGCAAGAATGTGCTCGAAATGTTTTGCCCAGAACCCTGGAGGTCTACTCACTTTAAAGCTCTCAACATTCCAACTTGGTTTCTATCTGCTACTTGTTCCATTCATTTCTTCCCTTGCAGACAAAGTTTTTCTATTTTTCTCCATCTACCATATAATATGAAGGCCTAATGGCTCCCAGGTTTGCCTGGCTAGAAAATACAGTTCCAGCTCAGCACTCAATGCCAAATCCTTTGGGAAAAGAAAATGATTGTTTTGGCTTAAGTCAGTTGTTCAAAACAGCTTGACTAGAGAGAGGGAGGAGGGACTTTACAGGTGTCCGATATACGTATAATGGCTGTGATTCAGAAATGTTTTCTCTTCAGAAAACATGACAGGCATTAAATTTTCATAGTATAGGGAGATTGGCCCATGCTTTTGCTAACACTAATATTGGAAATTTCTGCTCCACCCATTCTCCACTGCATCTGTGATGAACAAAGCCATGGTCCTGATTGTACCTGGAGTGGTAAGTGTCCGTGGTCTTGACAGGAGGGCACCTATCTCTAGACCCTAGCCCTCTGAAGGTACATCTCACGCCCTCTCCCACTCAACAAAGTCCCCGAGACCTGGGAGCAGCTTCCCCACACCGACAACCTTCACCCATTGCATCTGTGGCCACCAGAGATTTGGCCTGACTATACCTGGACAGGTAAGTGTCTGGAGAGCCCAGGTGTCTAAGCCCTAGACCATGGAGTCACATACCATATCCCATCTACATCCACCAAAGCTCCAGAAACCCCAGAGCAACTTCACCACAACCGCAGCCATCCCTCACCCATCTATGACCACCAAAGACTTGTCCCTGACTACACCTAGAGAGAAGCCCCCAGAATCGCATCAGCAACCACCAGAGCCCACAGGCCCCACCTGCACTTGAAGGAAGAGATGAGTAGATGACAATGTAAGAATTCATTCAATAATATAGAGATCGGTATAGCACCACCAGAAACAAGTGGCTCTACATCAGCAAGACCTGAACATCCCAACACAGGTGAAGCAGAAGAAAACTGTTGCAGGGGGCCTTTTGTTGGTTCCCGGATACTCAGCCCNTAGCTTTGGAGCCTGTCCTGGAACTAGCTCTTGTAGGCCAGGTTGGTTTCGAACTCACAAAGATCTGTCTGCCTCTGCCTCCCGAGTGCTGGGATCAAAGGTGTGCGCCACCACCACCCGGCCCGCTCTTCTTTCTCCCAGCATTCAGTTTAGTTTTCCCCGCCTAACTAAGGTCTGCTTTTCTATAGGCCAAGCCAGTTCTTTATTCCTTAATGGTAATCACAGCACACAGAGGGGACTCCCACATCAATACCTATAGCAAGGCAGAACTTAGGTAGGCGGGGAAAGCTAAGCTGAATGCTGGGAGAAAGAAAGGCAAAGTCAGGGAGACACCATGGAGCTGCTGCCAGAGAGAGGCATGCCAAAACTTTGCTGGCAAGCCACTGCTATGTGGCGATACACAGATTAATGGAGATGGGTTAAATTAATATAAGACTTAACCAATAAGAAGCTAGAGCTAATGGGCCAAGCAATGATTTAATTAATACAATTTCTGTGTGATTATTTCGGGTCTAAGCAAGCCAGCAGCTGGGAACCAACAAGCAGCTCTTACTCCCTCCAATACCACATCAGAAAATGACGTTAAAATTAACTTTATGAAGATAATAGAGGCCCTTAAAGAGAAAAATGAAAAATTCCCTTGAAGAAGTGGAGGAAAATGCAAACAAAAAATTAGAAGATATCAACAACTGCCTTTAAAAAAAAGTCAAACCCAAGGAAAAAAACCAATCAAACAGGTGAAGGAAATAATTCAAGACTTGAAAACGGAAATAGAGGCAATAAAGGAAACACAAATTGAGGGAATTCTGGAAATAGAAAATCTGTAAATGATCAGAAACTATAGATACAAGCATAACCAAGAGATAAAAGAGAGAATCTCAGGCCTTGAAGATACAATAGAGAAAATAGACTCATTAGTCAAGGAAAATGTTAAATCCAACAAATTCTTAACACAAACTATCCAGGAAATCTGAGACACCATGAAAAGATCAAACCTAAAAATAATAGGGATAGAAGAAGCAGAAGAAATCAAGCTAAAAGGCATAGAAAATATATTCAACAAAATCATGGAAGAAAATTTTCTCAACCTAAAGAAGAACATGTTTACGAAAGTATAAGAAACTTACAAAACACCAAATAGATTGGGTCAACAAAAAAAGTCCCCCTGCCAAATAATAATCAAAACACTCAACATACAAAACAAAGGAAGAATGTTCCCTTATTCAATAAAGGAAAAAGTTCAAGTAATATATAAAGGCAGACCTATCAGAATTGTACCCAACTTCTCAATGGGAGCTATGAAAGCCAGAAGGTCCTGGAGAGATGTTCTGCAGACACTGAAAGATCATGGATGCCAACCTAGACTACTATACCATAGTATAGTAAAGCTTTCAATCACCATAGAAGGAGAAAACAAGATTTTCCATGACAAAATCAGATATAAATAATACCTAGCCACAAATCCAGCCCTACAGAAAGTACTAGAAGGAAAAGTTCAACCCAAGGAAGTTAGCCACACCTACAAAAACACAGAAATAGGTAATCCCACGCCAGCAAAAGCCAAAGAAGGGAAACACACACCACACAATACCACCACCAAAACTTAAAAGAAAAAAATCACTGATCTGGTCATTAATACCTCTTAATATCAATGGACTCAATTCACCTATAAAAAAGACAGAGGCTAAGAGAATGGATACAAAAACAGGAGCCATCCTTCTGCTGGATACAAGAAACATACCTCAAATTCAATGACAGACATTGCCTCAGAATAAAGAATTGGGAAAGATTTTCCAATCTAATGGACCTGGTATAACTATCCTAGTATCTAATAAGATGGACTTCAAACTAAAATTAATCAAAAGAATAAATAAGGACATTTCATCTTTCTTTATGAAGGTGAAATTTCAATTTCATGAAGTCTCAATTCTCAACATTATGGCCCAAATATAAGGAGTCCTACATATGTAAAAAAAATTGCTAAAGCTTAAATTACACATCAAACACCACACACTAATAGTGGGAGACTTCAATACCCTACTCTCACCACTGGACAGGACTGCCAGACAAATACTAACAGAGGAATAAAGAAACTAACAGATGCTAGACTCATATGGGTTTAACAGATATCTACAGAACTGTCCACCAAAACACAAAAGAATATACCTTCTTCTCAGCACCTCATGAAACCTTCTCTAAAATCAACCACATACTTGATAACAAAGCAAATCTCAACAGATACAAAATAAAAGTTGGAATAACCCTCTGTATCTTATCAAATCACTATGGTTTAAAGTTAGAATTCAACAACACTAGTTGCAGAAATCCCACAAACTCATAAAAATTGAACAATGCTCAACTCACTAATAGGTCAAAGAGGAAATAAAAAAAGAAATTAAAGACTTTCTAGAATTCAATAAAAATAAATGCACAGCATACCCAAACCTCTGGGACACTTTGGAAGCAGTATTAACAGGAAAGTGCAGAGCACTAAGTGCCCTCCTCAAGAACCTGGAAAGTTCTAAGTAAAATTTACTGATAAAAAAATTGCAGTGGTCTTTGGAATTCTGTGGTGTCACCCAAAGGTAACAGTTATAATCTCTCACTTAAGGTGTCTTTCAGATACTTTTAAACATAATTATAATTATCAATTAAAGTTTTTACTTGTAGTTGGACCCAGCAGACCCGGATACAACTTACAAATAATATCAAATGAGGCTTAGAGAAGTAAAGTATGTTTTCAAGTATGACACAGATAAAAATGAGAAAACCAAGTTTCAATCAAACGAAACACACTGGCAAACAAAATGTACTTAGTCTGTGTAAAGTTTATTCAAAAAAGAGAGAGACTGGAGGTGCCTGATGCCAGATCCTCACATATGGCTGAGAAATTCAAATAACGTACATATTTCTTGCCTCCCTTGTGAGATAAAGTAAATGTGTTAAACTTTAAAAGTGAAACTTATGGGGCTGGAGATATGGCCCAGTGAGTAGGAGTGTCTATTTGCTCTTTAATCAGTGAAGGCCTAGCTTTGAATTCCCAGCACCCAGGTACATGTGAGACAGGCAGATTCCTAAGGCTGACTGGCCAGGTAAACCTAGTTGAAATGGTGAACTGTTCCAGTGAGAGACCCTGTCTCCAGGCAAAATAGAAGAGAATGATTGAGGAAGACATCCAACACCTTGCTGTAGCCTATACACACACACACATGCACGCGTGCATGTGCAAACAGACACAGAGAGAGTGGGGGGAGGAGGGAGGGAAGGAGAGAGAGAAACTGTAACTTAAATCAATAAGCCAGCAAAAGCTACAAAACACAAAATTCAACAATTCAAGGCAAAAAAAAATTATGGCCCCTGAAGGCAGCCAAGCACGTGTGTTTTACACTATCTGAGAGACACACTCAATACACAGGTTGCAGGAATTAAATTCTTCTTTGGTTTGTGTAAATTGAGGACGAATTAAAAGAGTTTTTGTCAGAGGAAAAAGCTTTTCAACCAGGTTTTGCTCACTGAAGTTAGGGAGCAGTTAGTTTTAAAATAAGTGCACTTAAGAACAGCGTTTGATCTGCCAACAAGTAAACCAAGAATTCAGTAAAATGGAAAAAGTTTTAAAGTCTGGAAGTGATATAAAATTGTCTTGAAAAATAAAATGCTTCAGTTGTGTGATAGTGGCTTAGTTCCAGGTCTGATGTAAGTGTAGGATCTAGAGATTTCCTAAAGTAAGTTTATATGGCTAGAGAAGTGTTATGTATTCTGGTCAGCTCTGATACCCTTTCAGCACTGACCCATTACCAGTTTCCTCTAGCTGTTGGGAGTTCTCATAGTTCCAAGATGGTATTAGTGAGCTACCCTGTGCCTTTCAAAGTCATTATTATCATTTCAAAACACATTTCTCCATGACTTGGGTAGGGCCCCGAGATGCTCTCAAATCACAAATACAATTTCCATTGCGGTGATTCTTCTCTTAACTTTAATGCCCACTCTGTATGAACTGCAAAGAACATAAACGTGTCAGCAGATGGGAAGCAAGTTCAGAAATTAGGGTAAACTGGAACTGGAAACAAACTCAAGAAAAATCCTGTTGGGCTGAACAGAAGCATACGGTAGAAGAGAAATCTGAATGTGATTATTATAGGAGAAGAGGATGCCTGGAATTTGAGGGAGAAGAATGCACAGTGGGAAACCCCAAAATATGCTTTTTTCCCTCTGAAGTCAACAAAGGAGACTTGACATCCTCCTTAAATATCACAACTAGCTTTGCCAAAAAGTTTGACATAAAGATGAGAAGGAGCGTGCAACAGAAATTCAGAGTTCACTGAGTAAAAATTGTCCATAGTCTTATTAGAAATAAAATTGATAAATTAGTCCTGGCTAGTAAAACACCCTGGTTATTATATATCCTGTATATTACAAGTTTCCAAATATGTGAATGAATATCTTTCTTAAACATGAGTTGACACAAACTGTTTCAAACCTTCTTCACATGCATGCATTATGTGCATTAAGTAGACTACATTTTTCTTTCACTTACTTGTGTGGGAGGCCCCTAAGGATCTCATTCTGTGGCAGGCACAACATTATTTAGCACCATTTATCATTTGGTTGAAGATGTGTGAAATCCCTAGTTAACAGAATTCCCTTTGACAGTCTGTCATATGAAAAACCAGCTTCTATTGTTTGCAGTATGTGCTCTCTGTATAAATTAAAATATTATGACAGAAGTCTAAACCACAGCTAATATTGTCATTATCATATTATTAGACAAAGGTCCATTATGTGTTAGGAAATCCATGTGGAATACCTAGATAGATGACACCCACCACATTCCACGTCCTCTTTCTCCTTCCCTCTGCTCCGACAGGTTAAATACCCCTTAGCACTTTGTCATCTTGCTGCTTTTTAACTTGGTCAACACTTTCTTATATTCCTATGAACTGGGGATACATTTGCTAAGTTAGAATGTGAAAGTAACTCAAGAAAGGAAACTAACAGAATTTGATAGAGTATTAAACATTGTGGAAGAAGGGAGATCTTATAACCCATTAGCATTCTAAGCAGACTGTGTGAAACTCAAATGGTGAGGCTGACCTGGATCTGCCCCTCTCAACAGGCACACACATCCCAGGAGTGCCTCCATCGAGGGGCCGCTACACAGGAAGCTGGCCCAGCATCTGGGATTTAATCACCACAGCAGAGAATGTATCTGGGCAGGCCCTCAGCTGGCTTCTCCAAATTTTTCTCATGACTGGATGTTTGATATGGATTAACTCATATGGTTTTCTTTGCAGCTGATTTTTGCAGATATTTGGTCTTTTGACACATTTGTGTTACAAAGAAAAACATATGTCCTGGCCAACCATTTCTACAAGTATAGGTCCCAGGGTTTTCTTATCTTTTGTTTCTAACTTAGTTTTTCTTAAATAAAAAGAAAACAATAAAAATAATTTTAAAAAACTTTCTTATTTTCCATTTTAAAGATAGCTTTTATATAAGGGCCATATAACAGTCATATTTAAAATTCCTTAAGATCAATGGCATTGTGGTAAGTAATTTTTATTTAGGAAATAATGATTATCAGGAGAATTGACAAACATTAAGTGTGAAAAACAAATTCCTATGGAATAACAATGTAGAGGGGTGCGCTTTGCCTATAAAATCGCTACACCTCATCTGGCGTTGAACTCTACTACAATGACTGTTATCTGTATAAGAACCAGTGTAACAAAGGTAGTCCAGAAAAACCAAAAGACAAATAACTCTGAGATGCCCTTTCTCAGCTGAGGTGTCCCAGTCCCCAGAGCTTCATCTGATGTGTATTTACATTGTTGTCAGCGATGTAATAATGACCAAATTATCTGAAATAGATTCAGTTATGAAAGTTATAGTAGCCTGTAGCTACTAATCTCAAGACTGTTTAAATGACTGAGCCAAAAAGTGAGTGACGCTTACTGTATTCCATGATTTACTCTGGAATTCAATATTATTATTGGTGCAACTCGGTTCCTTGTGGTTTGAAGATTAAAGTTCCTATTTCGATTCCTGGCTTTCAGTGTAGTTTCCTAAAATCTGCTCTTATTCTTTGGCATGCAGCTCTGTCCACCTTCAGACTAGCTATGGAATATAAAACCTCACTTGGACTTTGAATTTCTGCCTTCCCCTTCTGGAGCCAGCTAGAGAGGACCCCTGATCTTAAAGGCATGCCCTGAGTGTGTCCAGACCACTAAACTCTCCATCATGTGAATATCAATCGACTTGTAATTACGTTCACAAAATCCCTCTCACAGCAGAATGCGGATTTCTTTGAGTAACTGGTAAGATGGGAATTTTGATGTTAGGCTCATATATTTAATTCTGCCTACTAAACGAAGTTTAAAAGTCACCATTTTGTAACACATTAAATCAGGCCCTGGGTCTCTACTCAGAGGGTTTGAAAATGTTGCTGCCTTGTAAAAGTTGAGACATTCAGTGTTTTTGTTAGTAATCTTAAAGTAACTGGTCACACCGTTGGGAAAATGGAGGATATGGCCTCAAAGCTGAACGTTTTAAATGAGATTAGGAGCAAGCAATTTTCTGTTGTTGCAAAGCTACCTCAAAGAGTAGTTCAGACTCTGGGAAGAGGTCCAATTTCAAAACACCAGACCTTTCAAAACAAAACAGGGCTCAGAAATTCCCCAGCACAAGAAGCTCTACATGAGTACTTCCCTTCAGCCATGTCTCCTTCATTTTCTGTACATGATGGCCTAAGGACATCATGTTACGCCACGGAAAGGAAAGTGTGAACAAGTTCTCTGTCAGGGACAGATGCTCGGTGAGGCTGTCATAGTTCCCAAGGCCCCAGTAACAGAACAAATGGCAGAATGCCTGTCTAGACCTTCTGAAGCCTAGGGCACAGGTCTCATGCTGTCTTGCTCCACACACCTCCAAAATGAGCCCATTGCATCTCCCTCCTGTCGCTCAGATGTCCCACACATACACTCTGTGAATTGTTTTTCTCTCCCACCCCTCTGCTATATCCCACACGTATTCTGTGAATAATTTTAATTATAAACTTCCAAACAAATGAAATTAGGCTTTCTCTTCTGAGAACTAAGGATAGAACCCTAGAATTTCATTTTGTTTTGGTTTTTTATTTTTTTATTTTTATTTTTTGTATGTTAAGCAATTATTCTACCACTAAACTATATCCCAGCCCTTAGACTTCTAGGGCATGGCCTTGTATGGCCTCATGGTATTTGCACCTATCTCTACCTCTGCCTCCCTAGTGATGGATTATATCTGTGCCCCAATATGCAAAGCAAGACAAATTTTAAAAACAGGAAGCCAGGCAAGACAGAATGCTCTGTCTCATTATACAAGGAAACAATTCAAATTATTTTTCTTTGGCAGAATGTACCATTGGCATTATTTTATGTCATTGACAAACTCTAGCAGTTCTCCCACACTGAAGCATAGGAGGCAATTTAGAATAGTAGTTTTATAGATATTTGTATGTAGGTATCGGAAGCTTCTGGCCGTGGTTTCTGCAAAATGGTAGTTCAGGTCATCAGCACTGGAATCTCAACCACAGCATTGACTATTGTGATAACTCAAGCAAGAATCTAGCCTCACATACTTGGAGTGTTTGGTCTGCATAATGCCAGTAATAGTGGAACTAAATTCACGAGTCCATAGGGTCTGAGAACACTGCCTGTGAAGTTTTCCACACAGTGAGCATCTGACAATTATTCATCACTTTGATTACACAGAGGGCTGAACTGAAATACCCAACTGCCTTCCTCCACTAGTGGCCTATGATGAAATTAGCATGTCATCATCACTTCTGTTTCTTAAACTCTGTTTCAAACTATTGAAAATCTAAAATTTATTTCACACATTTCTTTCCAGAGTTTGCAATGTGACTGCCTTTTTGTTACTCTCCAAAGGACAGTCAAAAACCTTCTGGATGCTATACCTATTGCCGCCCCTGCTGAGACGCTAAACAAAACGAAACACGTGATCCTCTCAGACCACAAAAGAAAGAAAAAAGAGTGGAAAGGGGTTCAGCGTTCTCTTCTGACACCCCTGCTCACTGACGAAGCCTGAGCTGAAGAGCAGGTTGCTAAGACCACGGAGAAAGGAAGAGAAGAGGCCTTAGCTGGCAGGATAGTGGCGTAACAATTGCTTCAGAAATTCGTGCTCACATGCACCTCGATTACAGCACCACAGTCCCAAAATTCTGGTCTGGCTCCAGGTGACAGGGGAACGGGGGAGCGGGACAGAGGGAGGACTTAATGAGCATCCAGAGGCAGAAAAGGCTGGATGGCTGCTCCAGTGCAGACTCTGTCCTTTCCCTGAGCCCTAAATGTCAGCCAAACTCCAGCTCACAGACATGACACAGAGAGGATGTGCTTTCTTGCAGTACAGGGTAAATGAATAACGGATGGATGGCAAAAGAGGATATTCAAATGTTCTTGGTTCGTTTTACTTTTCTCAGTTGGTGTTTGCCATGCAAAGGGTGAGAAACTTGTTCTTTTTTTAGTCCGCTGAAGGGTATTAACGTTTTATGGAGAGAAGATGGATTGGTCTTTTTGAAGTGCTTGCTTTGCTATTATTGCTCAAAGAAAGAAATCAGTTCCGCATTAAGCTGAGGCTCTCATGGTATCCTGGGAGGCCAGAGGGATGTCATGTTTCCACTTTCTGAACTTACACACACACACATGCGCGTGCTCGCGCGCGCGCGCGCACACACACACACACACACACAAACACACACACACACGAGCTAAGAGAAAGTCGTGGCTTCCTCAGGTCTGCTTACAGCCACTTGCAAATTAGTGCCTATAATTGGATCAAAAGTTGCTAAATGGGTACAGGAAGAAAAGGCCCTTCTGCCCCAGTGGAACTATCAGAGAGCTGGAAGAAAGCTTCATTCAGACTGCCAATTAGACAAATAGTGACTTGCTCTCCTAGGCCGCATAGAGTCTGCGGCTTTTGCTTAAGCTTTCCTGGGCGCTGGGTAATGAGGAAATGTGGAGGGCGGCTTCAAACATGCGCACAGACATCACAGATCCCGTGCGCTTCCTGGTCATCGTGCCTAAAAACTGGGTGTTTTTTCCTTCTGTAGCGGAACAGGCTACATTCAAAGAGAACATGTGAGCTTTTAAAGTTACCTCACCTCCTGTTCTCTCCCTGACAGCTCTCTGGCCATCTCCCTAACAGCTCCAATGTTGATACTGACCTTGTGATGGTTTCCTGCCGTGAATATGGTCCGGGGCCCATAGCTGCTGTGGCAAATCTCACTGCATTCAGGCAGAAGCCTGCCACTTTATCTATGCCCAGCCTTATCCCAAACTACCTGACATCTTTATCACCCAATGAAAAGTCTGATCATGACTCAGCCGAATGTTAGTAATTCAAAGGTATTCCAGCTTCAGTGTAGCTCATGCGTCCAAGGAGGACAGTAACATGTAGGGAAGAGCAGACATTAAAAGCATCCCAGGCTCCCATCCCTTTGTCCGTTACCAGGCTCACTAACTCCACACTGTGAACACTGTCCGCAGTGTTCATATATGGTGGTAAACTTATCCGTCCAGAATGTCCAGCACCGTTAAAGACACTGACCAAAGCTATCTATTTGGACTTTATTAATTTTTCTGAAAATTCATGGTTTCAACGAGACGTGAGTCACGTAAATTTGGAAAATAGTTTAATGATATCATTTTATTCCCTCTAAAAGATTCTATTCACTGATGACATGTTAGCTAAAATAACAGTGTGTCCTTCCGAGGATTCTTCCCCTGAAGCCTGGAAGAAACAATCTTGTACCCCACTGCCATTCCCCCATTTCCCTTCAGAGGGTTTGAGTATGAGGCTCCTTCTGGGAAAACAATATATTTTTGTTTCCTCTCTGGGCACCAGGGAAGCATATTTTATAGTGAGCCACAGATGCTCAATTATTTGAATCCTTCTTCAGATGTTGCTAATTTACATTGTCTGTGGCAAATAAAAAGATAAGTACAATCATATTGCAAATCCATCATGCTATGATAAATCTGTAGGCTTCTGTCTCTGTGTCCTCTCCACCTCGTGGAATTTATATTGCAGTCATAATAATGTCAGATCTACACTATGAATATCTTCCTGCTAATTATGCCTAGTTTTTAAAACAGTTCCCATTTATGAAGACAGTATTATGGTATTCTTGATTATACCCTAAATAATTTCGTAAGCATAAAACATGCTGAATAATACTGGAATCCCACTAAAGAACTGCAATAAAAATAAAGCTATCACATACATTCCAATGTCATTTTCTTCTTACAAAAAAAGTGCTTTTAATAAAATACAGTATTCTCTCAACCCTCCTAAACTAACAAGCCAACAAATTTCCATTCTTTCAGGACAACACTAAATAAACATTACAGAATTTTAGACAAAAAATATGTGAAAATGATATTTCTAGTGATTAAAATAATAATTGCAATAGATGTTGTTTGTTGAGTGATGAGCTTATAATCTCTCAGGTAATGTGCGTCCATTTTTTGATGACATTGTTTTTACAGTCCTTCATCAACTCTTGAGAGTAGGTGCACTTTTCCCTATATGAAGGTTGGAGATACTGATGTCAAGAGTTCTAAGTGAGCTCTAAGTACTTTGCTGGGCTGGTGTGACAAAGCAAAATGAGAAGATCTTGAGATCATATGTATTTAAAGTGTGCAACATAATATCTCGGATACTAAAATCTCCAAAAACAGAAATGGAAGACAGTTTGCACCGTTAGGCTTCCAGCCTATCTACCCATCAACTTTTTTTTTGTACACATACAAACCAGAAAGACCTAGCAGGTAAAGTTACATTGGAAGATTTTATTGTTTGAATCCTTATGTCAACTTCACAAAGTAAATGTCTAAGCATCCTGTTCTAGTCCAGAACAGCAACAGAAAAGACACTTGCAAGATCTAAGAGAGCTAACCCCAGCCCTTCCTTCCCTCCCTCTCAGCCACTAAGGCCACAGCTTTACAGCTGAGAGGTTTCTTAAAAAATGTAATGGTTGGAACCAAGTCCATTCTCTAAATAAACATGGACTTTCATGACTAGAGCAACCAATGGGGCATTCTGCTGGCCAAAGTGCTCTTCTGGCATTTTAAATCCTTAATTCAGCTTTCAAAACTTAATTGACAGGCAATTTGACAGTGTACAATTTTAAAGAACATAGCTGGACCTGTAGCCTATGGAGCATGTGAAGTGAAAGATAGGATTGTCATTCCTGTTTCAGAGACCTGTAGTGAGACCTGAAAAGAAATCTGGGCAGGCTTAGGAGTTGACAGAAATGTCAGTACTGGTATCAGATCAGAGTAAGAAATTCGATTTCACTCAAGTGAACCTAAACACATTAATAATTATGATATACTGCTTATATCATATAGGGTGTGACTATTATTTATCACATACCTAAAAAGGGACAAATCATATTTCTTTATAATTTAAAATTTTAAATCATATACTGTAAAAAAATTGAAAGACTAATAGCATCATTAAAAACTACATTTATCCCCACAAAAATAGTCTTAAATCTTATTGATATAATTAAGTGATCTGGCAACTTCTATATAAAGCAACCTGAAATTACGCGAATGGCCATTGTGTTATCCCACACCCCAGGACATCACCACAAACAAAATCTCACACTTAACAAAAAGAAAATTACTCCATGTGCCTTGGAGGAAATTGGAAACATTAGCACCGATCTGTGCAAATGAATGTTTTTCTGAACAATTATAACTTATTAAATGGAATTTGGCTTAAAATTAATATTACAAGGTTTGTGGCACTCTAATTCTTTAATATTTAAAAGATTTATAATCATCGCAGATTTTATCAGAGAGAAATAAAAGACAAAATCCAGTTCGATTCATTTCCTCCGATATAACTCACTTGGACTGACTGATTTAAAGCCCAGAAAAAGTCCCCTCTAGTCTCCTCCTCCCTGGAGCCTGAATCCAGAGAGACTCTCTCAATGTATGCTCAGCCACCAGCTACTGCAAGTCACTTAAGTAAACACATGGGCACCTTGGTGAAAGCAATTGCATGGTCTGAATACCATCAACTGACACTTCTAGTCAGTGACCCTCTCAGGTCTCAGAAATGGTCTTTTCAAATTCCGGGTCTTGAGGTATTGATTTCAATCAGCAGCTTTTCCTAAGAGTATCATTTCAAAAATAGCCCTGTCACAATTCTACTATCTCATCTTCGCTTCATCTGGGCTTTGTATTCCTGCTTGAAACCATTTTGTGAGATGACACCAGAGGCTTTTACTGAGGCATTGATTGAGCGTGAATCATACATGAATAACAGAATTTATTCTCCTGTATATGAGAAAATGTTCATATTTAAGTTTAGTAGAAGGAGGTTTCAGGTTTAACATATGAAATATTTTTTCTCTTAAAAAAATACAGTGTCAAATTAGACCATAGTAATAAAACTTGGAAGCTTGTTTCTGACTTGGTGATGACAAGTCCATATCATCTCTTTGTGACATATGCATAATGCACGTAATATTTAAGAAAAAGGGAAAAGTGGTGTGTGTGTGTGTGTGCTCACGTGCATGTGTCTTTCTGTTTTGCCCATGTGGCTTTAGGAAGAAACATAATAATTTCAATATAGATTTTTTTTCCTTCTTGGTCACTGTATCTATACTTTTTTCTGAAGTTATAATTGTAAGCTACCCAGCAAAACTTCATTTGATGACAGTGAGGAAAAGCACACTCACAGACTTTTACCATGGGGCTGCAGAAGTCCAAAGTCACCTAGTGTCTTACTTATGAAAATTTTTGGATTGCTTTTCTAACAATAATTTTCTACTGACATAAAATTCAAACTCTTTTTATATTTAAAGGAAAAGAGCCAATATAAATGCTTTCTATATCCTATGAATCCCATAATAAATGCTTTATATTTTTCCCTTTGATTCTGCTATATACCCTTTGAAAAAGTAACATTTACACTGTCAGTAAGTAACTGAACTTTTTATTTTTATTTTATTTATTCTTTTACTTTTCAAGACAGGATTTCTACATATAGCCTGGACTGTCCAGAAACTCACTCTGTAGACCAAGTTGACTTTGAACCCAGAGATTCACCTACTTATCCCTCCCTAGTGTTGAGATTAAAGGCATGTGCGCCCACCCCAGCTTAAAGATATAGCCCAGGATGCCCTCTAACTTGTGATCCTCCTGCTTCCACCTCCTTCAGAAACTTTACTGGTGTGTGCCACCACAACTGGCTAAAATGGGTTTTGAATTGAGATATTCAGAGCACAAATATGAATGATAGGTATAAGGTTCCTGTCCATAAGAAAATGAAGTCAACTAACAATATAATGGAAAATATAGAGTTAAGTTTTATATTACCAAATGTATAAATACACATATATATTTTACACACACATTCACATATATACATACATACTTGTATATGAATACAAGGAGTTTGGAGCCACAAAGCAAGGATGTTTCAACTTAGGAAAAAATGTTTCAAATTAATAAGAAAAAACAACTATTCTAAATGCCAAAAGGCATTTCATAAAATTAGGCATCCACCAGTAATCTAAAAGAATTCATAATTTGAAAAATATTAAGGAAGTGAGTCCAAAAATTGTGATGTGAGCACTGCTGTTTACAGAGAAAAATCAACAAATGAGTTAAAACTATTAGAAATCATAATGTTTTGATGGGTATGATTGATATAAGCTCATTGTGCAAAAAAAAGAGCACTTTCTGTGTGTTGTTAATTTCATATTAAACAAACAAGCAAACAAACAAAAGCACCCAGGATAGGAAAAGATCTATGTGATCCTAGTAAATACTCTAGAGGAAATTTAATAATACAGAAGCTGGGAAAATGACTCAGAATCTCGTGACTTGATGACTCTTGCTGCTCTTGTCAAGGACCTGGGCTCGGAACCCAGAACTACATGGCCGTTCACAACCTTCCATAACTCCAGTCCCCAGGGATCCAGCCAGCATCTTATTCTGGCCTCTGAGAGCACAAGGCAAATATGTGGTGCATACACATACAGCCAGCAAACACTCAGACACACACAATACAAATTTTAAAATACACACACATACACATATCTATACACGTATGAACTGACACAAAAAACATATCATCCATCACAAGAGTTTTCTTCAGACTTCCCTCTAAATTCCTCTCTTTATGCCCATAAATCAGTGCAGTTCTCAGTCTCCAACAGAGAAGTTTGTTCAGTGGATGGTGGTACCTCTTCCCCAGTGCTCCAGGATCTTAGAAGAGTAGGTAGAAATGTTATAAAAGCCAGAGGTCAGAGGCAAATAGTGTCTTTTGAACATGACAGCATTCTCTGCACTAATGAGTTCCCAGAAGCAATGGTTGCTTGCTACAAGATCTGCACAAGATCAACCCAGTCAACATCCTACATGAAGATGGAGGGGGTTTATAAGCCTCACCTCTAACTATGGACACCCCTCACCCTAACCCCTGCTATGAACAGTTGATGGCTTCTGGAGGAGGAACAGTCAGCTGTCTTTAAGGGTGGGTATGAGTCCTGTATGGTGATCACACTCCAGTTGATGGCCGCACCATATGTCCTTTTCAAAGGGCCTTTCGTAGTGTCTATCACTCCCTATATTCTTCCTCTCCCCTGCCTTCCCTTCCTTCATCCCATTTAATTCTTACTGTTTCATTATTCCCTTTCTCTGTTTTATGTCATTATATTCTAAAATACACTCCTCATCAGAGAAGCCTCCTTTTGCAGTAGATGGCAGTTAACACCGAGACCCAAAACTGTTCACCATGCGGAGCTTAAGAGAGTGTTCACCCTTAAATAGGACATCTATATTATTCCCCTCCAAAACCTGGGGAATTGTCTGGGAATATCAGGCAGAAAGATTGTAAAAGTCAGAGGGTGTGGCTGACTACAGCAAAATGATGTTTTCATTTTCAACAGTGGGGTAGTTGCTCAGACACGGTCACAGTGGTGGTGGCAGCATGTGCAAGATCTGAGCGAGCTCAAGCCAAGACAAAACCTTAGCCTGAAGTGAGGAGGCAGTCACAAAGTCAACTGACAGCAGCTGGGGAGAGAGTTTTCGTTGGAAATGTAACCCCTTGTACTGTACACAATCACTATACAATCGGATGGCCCCACATCCAAGAATGTGTGAGCAACACCAATTCAACTTGACTTTTTGTAAAATAAAGGCTGGGGTGAACCTGGGAGAAGTTGGTGAAGGGGAGTGAATGTGATTCAAATGCATTCTATGAAATTCTCAAACATAAAGATTTTTTTTTTCATTTTTCAAGACAGGGTTTCTCTGTGTAACAGCCCTGGCTATCCACAAACTCACTTTGTAGACCAGGCTGGCCTCGAACTCACTGATATCTGTCTGCCTCTGTCCCCCGAGTGCTGGGATTAAAGGTGTGCGCCACTACGTCTCAGCAAGAAATTAACTTTTAAAAAGAAAACATGAAGTGACAGGAGAGAGGAAGGCTCAGGAAGACCTGAAAGGAGTTAGAGGGAGGAGTAAGGAAACATCATCAAATACGCTGAAGTTCTCAAATTAACAACGAATTTTAAAAGAAGGAATATTTTAAAATATAGAAAGTAAAAAATAATAAAATTAAGGCAACCTATTAAAAAAAGAATTGTCACAAATGGAAAACAACCTATTTGCTAAGATATTTATTAGCACATGTAAAAAAATAAAAAATAGTAGATTAAAAGTGGAAAAAGTAGCAATCTAACAAAAGGGCTAAATAAATAAATTATGGCATTTCTTCCTACCTTACCAAGTAGCATAAAGAAAATTAAGGAGGGATGTAGAAACAAGGAGCAGTGGAACCCATAATACTAAAGTACAATAAGATGGGCTCCAAAATTTGCACACATTTCTTTTAATTTCAGTAAATATATGTGTATTATACCTCTTTTGAAATGTTTCTTAAAACTTGTCTTGTTTGTTTGTTTTTGCAATGTTGGAGATTAAACCCAGAGTCTTACACATGCTGGGCAAGCACCTTACCCAGCTTGTATCTGTAGCCTAATGCTTTAAGAATCTCACAATTCATAGTGTACTTGCTAAATATTTTAACAGAAATATGAAATATATGTGTATATATATAGATAGATAGATGTATAAAGTATATGAAACATATAGTGTGACAACCCAAAAGGAAACAGAAGTTTTTTTGAAGTTAACTTTAGCCATTTTGTGGGAGCTGGGTCCTGAATCACTGAAAACAGAGACTAGATTTGTAATGGGTTGGGCACATTACACAAGTAGCAAAAACCTCCATACCACACAGCACTAGTGTATCCAGACAGACAAGTGGAGGCAAATCCAGAGTGGCCTCAGACTAGCAATGCCTCCATCTCTATGTGCTGAAACTATCAGCATAAGTCACCAAACCTTTTCCATATCAGGCTAAGCAAAATAATGACAGAAATTCTTTGGGGTTTGGAAATGCCATGCATAGAAGTAATTAGAGGAAGAAAAACTGGATGAAGGGAGAAGAAAGAGGAGTTGAATTTGTAGTTTTATCTCGTGAAATTACAGAAAGATTTGGGAAAATTGTTTTTAAATTATTTTTTAAAATTCTATTTTGTTAAAACAACTTAGAAAGATACAGAATGTAAATCAGAAATTCTGAGGTTTGTGAGGAAAATTACAGAAAACGGATTTAAGAAGGGAGAAGAGGCCAGGCAGTGGTGGCGCACGCCTTTAATCCCAGCACTCGGGAGACAGAGGCAGGCGGATGAACTCTTTGTGAGTTCGAGACCAGCCTGGTCTACAAGAGCTAGCTCCAGTGCAGGCTCCAAAGCCACAGAGAAACCCTATCTCGAAAAATAAAAAAAAAAGCAAACAAAAAAAGAAGGGAGAAGAGGTAGGACATAGATGTTCCAATACATCAAAAGTCAGGAACTGCAAAAAAAAAATGTCACATGCATTATTTCTTTTATTGTACAAACAGCAGGTTAAAATCATTAACATAGGGTAGTCATTATTTGGGCCTTAAAATCATAAGGTTGAAAATGCTCCAGCATTCTTCTCTCTCTCACACACACACAAAATATGGATGTAATGTTGCTTTATAGTTCTTGTCTTCCTAAAAAATATTTGGCATCACAATAGTTTAAAAACAATTTTTAATCCAAGTACTTTAGTGTTGTTCTACACTTGCCTTATTAATATCAGCAAGATTGGTAACTTTTATTTAAGCAGATATTAAATAAATAATATTTTAGAAAAAAAGTAGCTTAGAGAATTGAGAGAACATGTAAAAACATAAGTAGACAATATAATTTGTCATACTAGAAGAAACTTTGCTAATAATAGGCAGAGAGGTATAGGCTGACAGCCATTCTATTTTGATAATTATAAATTTTATAAATGTCGAGATGCCAAATTATTTCAGGAAGATAAGAGCTATGAAGCATGGAGACTACTAAGGGCAGAATTCTGTTGCTCTTGAATTTAAAAGGGCTGGTCTAAGGTTGAGTTGAGAAGCCCACCAACAGGCTTCAGTGACTGAAGACTGGGTTCCAGGTGTGTGACTGTGTATGTAACCATGAATGTAAATATGTATAAAAAGAATAGCAACATACTTAAAATCTAAAGAGGAACTAAGATGGCCAAAGAAGAGGCAAAGCACTGAGGAGGTCTGGGAACAACTCATGTGAGGAAAGTTCTTGTCATATAAGCATACAGACCTGAGTTGATTCCACTAAAGCCACTGTATACTTGCCTGTAATCCCAGTACTGGGAAGAACAAACAGGAGCATCCCTGGGGTTTTCTCACCAGGCCTGTCTAGACAAATTGATGAACTCCAGATTCATGTTTTTTAAAACCCTGTCTCAAAAAACAAAGTGGAGTGCTCCTGAGAAAGTACAAAACCCAAGGTCAACTTCTGTCTTACACACACACGCACACATACACAAACACACATGCATGCTGAGGAAGAGTCCAAAGAGGAGTATCAGGACTTTATGCCATAAGGAGAACATGTCATGTTTGATCTGAATGCCCTATTTATAGTTATCCATCAACATATGAATGAGTAATGAATGAAATTGTGGTATTGTATGGCAGTTTCCTCCAAGGTTAAAAAACTTCCATCTTGGCAAGAACTTTTAAGACACAGGATAGGAAAAGGGAAGTAAAACAATGAGATATTTTAGGACAGAATGATTGTCAGAAGGTGAAACACAGGGTGTTCTAAGGGGAGGTAAAACAAAATGGCTTGGGGAAGTCCCTGAAACTTACCAGATTCACTAGGCCCCCTACCCAATAGTGTATGTGAGCAATAAAGACTCCAAAAAGTCACTCTCAGAGAAGCCCAGCTGCCTGGAAAGAGGCTAAGACCACTAAGCCAACAGGAAAGGACACTCCAGCCTGCCGAGTTGCCTGAAGGCTGTGCAATGTGATACAGGTTTCCAGTTTTTATAAAGTGTCACCCATGTTTTGGGTAGGCTTTGGTGATACATCTGTCTTTGAATCATTTCTGCTCCTGTAAATAACCCCTCACCCATATTCCTATAAGTAACCCCAATAAGACTCTTTGGTTCACCAAGTTGGACTTTAGTGATATCCGTATTTTTGTTTGTTGCCAGTTCTGTTAATGGTTGTTCAGGTCTCTTCAGAAATATCACCTGGGCATTGATGCACAGAGGAGTTTTATTCAGCAACAAAGAGTAATGAATTATTTATAGGAGAATGGATCATATGTTTTCTTTCACATGCTGAATTTAGAAAGAAAATAAGGGACATAAGAAACCAATTTGGATATGAAAGGGGATAAGAGCAACAGAGAATAAGATAAAAGGGCAGTGAAGCAAATGAATGTCTACACAAAAAAAGACACAATGGAACATATTACTTCGTTTACTTAAAAAATACTTCAATAAAAATAATTGAAACAGGAAATCAGATTAGGCAGAATTCATATGATGGAAAAATACCAAAAAGTGTCATGAACTAGACCACAAGTTATTTTTAATTTGGTAGTGTGAGGGTAGCTGCTGTGGGACAATGGTCTTTTATCCTGTCATTTGTATTGTTTTTAATAAAATGTGATTGGCCAGTAGCCAGGCAGGAAGTATAGGTAGGGTAATGAGAATTCTGGGAGGGGGGAGTTTTCAATCTGCAGTTGTCACCCAGACACAGAGGAAGCCAGATACAGAGCAAGCAAGATGTGACTGTCTCTCCAAAAAAGGTACCAAGCCACGTGGCTAACACAGACAAGTATTTTGGGCTAATACAAGTATTAAGAGCTAATAAGAAGCCTGAGAAAATAGGCCAATCAACTTATAACTAATGTAGACTTTTGTGTGATTTCTTTGGGATTTAACGACTGCGGGAACTGAGCAGGACAGAAACCACAGTCAAAAGAAGCATGATGTATGTGTTTGTACGTATATACATGGAAAAGAATAAAAACTCCAGCAATGCAATAGGAAGTAGAAAGAAACATAGCCAAAAAAATTATCAAAAGTAGTGTCAAAGGGGTGACAAAGACACTTGTTGTCATCCTGATGACCTAATTTTAATGTCTTGAAATCACATATTGACACATATGAAAGGAGAGAACTGACTTCTGAAAGTTGCCCTATGACCTCCACATGTCTACTTAGTGCATAAGCACACACAGACAGACCCTCACATATATACACACACACACACACAATAAGTAAATAGATAAATGTTAAGGAGTATGGATGGAGTAACAGAATTCTTATGACATATTTTTTTTCTTTTTTCTTTTTTTCTGATGCCTTCTTGTATTTTGATAATGTTTAGCAATATACTAGCACTATCTATAAAAGGGAAACAAATCTTCAAAGTAAGATCTACATTTTACACTAAAAGACATCTTTGGGAATGACGTGATAACTAAGTAAAGTGTTTGCTGGAAAAGCAAGGAGACTGGAGTTCAGGGATCCCCAGAATACATGTAAAAGGTAGATGAGGTGCAGGGCTCCTGTTACCCCAGAAGTTGGCAAGGCAGAGCCAAGACAATCCCTGTGCTCACTGGCCAGTCAATGTAGCCAGTTGGTGAGCTCCAGGTTTAGGAAGAGACACAGTCTCAAAAATAAGGTAGCTAGCACTCTTAGACATGTACCAAAAGGATGCTCAATCATAGCACAAGGGCACTTGATCAATTATGTGAATAGTAGCTTCTTCATAATAGCCAGAACCTGGAAACAACCTAGATGTCCCTCAACTGAAGAATGGATAAAGAAAATGTGGTACATTTACACAATGGAGTATTAGTAGTTGTTAATAATAATGACATCATGAAATCCGAAGGCAAACGGATGGAACTAGCAAAGATCATCCTGCATGAGGCAATCCAGAGCCAGAAAGATAAACATGGTATGGACTCACTTATAAGTGGATTTTAGCTACAATTTAAAGGATAACCATGCTACAATCCACAGACCTAGAGAGGCTAGGTAAGAAGGAAGGCTGGATGGGGAAGGTGCACTCTGATCTCCCTGGGAAGGGGAAATAGAATAGATTTTGTCAGTGGACTGGAGTGGATAGGGATGGGCTATAAGAGTGTTCAGGTGCGGTAGGAGTGAGAATAATGAAAGAGCCAACTAGAAAGGGAGATCATTTCAGGGTCAGGTAGAATCCTGGTGCAAAGGAAACTCGCAGGAATCTTCAAGGATGACCCAGCTATGACTGCTAGCAATTGCCAATAAGTAACCTGAACTGGCCATCTCCTATGACCAGGAAAGACTTCCAGTGGAGGGATTGGGACACCAGCCACATAATCTTCAAACTACAGTCTGATCTGCCTATGGGATGTGCTGGGGTAAAGGTTGTACAGAGATTGTGGTAGTGGTCAACTATTAACTGCTCCAGCTTGAGACCCATGCCACAAGAGTGAACCCACTCTTAACACTGCCTGCAGTGCCAAGACCCAGAGACTGGATGGCCCAGAGACCTAGGATAGAACCAAGCACTACCGGAGGAAAAATAAAATGTCAATGTAATGATGCCTAACAATATTCTGTTATATTCATAGAATGGTGGCTAACCCAATAGTCATCAGAGAGGCTTCCCTCAACAAGGGATTGAAACAGATACAGAGAACCACAGCCAAACATTAGGCCAAGTTCAGGGAATCCTGCTGAAGAGAGAGATGGAGAAAGGATTGTAGGAGCCAGAGAGGTCAATGAAATCACAAGAAAACTCACAAAATCAACTAATCTGGCTCACAAAGGCAGACAGGGACTGATTCAACAACCGGAGAGTCTGAATGGGACTGATCTAGATCCTCTGCATATATGTAATAATTGTGTAGCTTGGTCTTCTTATAGGACTCCAAGCAGTGGATTCAGGGGCTGTCTCATACTCCTTTACTGGCCTTTGGGACCCTATTCATACTGTGTTGCCTTGCCCAGCCTTAATACAAGGCGAGTTCTTAGTCTTTCAACAACTTGATATGCCATGTTTTATGAATATCTATAGAAGACCTGCACTTTTCTGAATAGAAACAGAAAAGAAGGAGATTAGGAAACAGATGGGAATCGGGGAGGGACTACTGAGAGAGAAGGGAGGGCAAACTATGGTCGGGAAGTAAATGAAATAAGTAAAATAAGTTGGATAGCAATTGAGGAAGACATTCAATGTCAACTTTTGAACTCCACACATGTATGGAGAACAGAGAAGTGAACCTATATGTGCACCCACACACACATGCAGGAGCACACATATACAAATAATACGAAATAAAGTAAAAAGATAATTTTGATAAATTTTAGTTTCATGTAAGAAAACCATCAATGTTAATTATATATCAAATGTAGATATTTAAACAAGAAATAAGCATGACCAGCAGATGTCCGCAAGCAATATACAAATAAGCCTACTGGAATAAATCTCTTTTCCTGCCCACCCTGAAAAAAAATTCTTAGCAATGGACAGTTTTTAACTATATGAGAAAATTGCAAATGTGTGTGAAAATTGTCGCTCTGACCTTTTAAATTAAAAAAAAGCAGGTTTTAGCAAGGCATCATAAACAAGCCCTGTCCAGCCTAACTAATGGAGCAAGTGATCAAAACAGGACAAACAAAATGGAAATGAGAGAAGTGGAAATGCTTGGAACAGTGAGCCTGGTGACCATCTGGACCATTTCTTCCCATGTCCTTGTGAACTTTGGAGACCATACCCATCAGAGTCCTTTAGGTTATTTATTAAGAATATATACCAAACAAATCTATCAAAATAGTCCTCACCATAAACCAAGAAGAGATCCTTATTGTTCTGTAGATGCTACTAAGTTTCCCTGTAGGATTTGATTAGATGGCATTCAAGCCAGATTCCCAGAAATTACTCCCTATACAGCAATCTGGCCTGAGAGAAGCTAAGGAAGCAGAGATCATTTACAAACTCTCAAATCAGGCTGTTTTACATAGCTTCTACCCTGACACACATTCTATTGGGAACACAGAACTTAAGTTATAAAGTATAATTATGGAAAAATCCAAAAAAGAACTACAAGAACTTGACCATAGCAGACTAGATGGGCCTGGAAGAGTGCCCAAGTTCTTAATACTTACCATTGGCTGCAAGGATTCCTGCAGCATCCACAAGCTGGTCTCTGCAGATGCTCACTGCTGCACAAAGACACCTTACAGGAACTGTTTGTGCTTGCCGGTCAGCCTTCTAGGCAACATGCAGGCAGTTTCTAATCCTACCAAGAACACATGCAGTATGGTAGCTGCAGCAGCCACTTACGCTCTTTCTACAGAATACCCTTAAAGGCAAGTAATTGGTCGCCATGGAAATAACTTAGTTGGAAAAACACTTGTCATATAAGCATGAGAACCTGATCCTCAGTGTCCACATTAAAGTCAGGAATGCTGGTGTTCATTCTGTATGCCCTTCATTTGGGAAGGCAGAGACAAGAGGAGCTCTAGAGCTCTCTAGTTGGCCGTATGAACAAGCTAAAGGCCAAGAGACCTTGACAAGGGCAAGGTGGGTGGCTCCTGAAGAATGACACCCAACACTGTTCTCTGGACAAAAGATGTACTCGAAGACACACATGAGTTTGTGTGTGTACACACACACAGCATGAGAGACAGAGAGGGAGTGAGACCTAGGAACAATACATTTGTTGTGAACCTATCCTAGTTTTTGAATTAATGAGCTTTGGTTGGATTTTTAAAGATTTTTAAAATTATTTTCAATTATGCATATGCATGTGTATCGGTATTAGGATTTGTGTACATGTGTTGGGGGGTGCCTGTGAAGGCCGGAAGAGGGCATTAGATACCCTGGACATGGAGTTGCAAGCAGGTGTGAGGTTGGAACCTGAACTCAGGTCCTCTTCAAGAGAAGCAATTTAATCACTGAGCCGTTTCTCTCTGGTTGGATTTTTATCCCAAGAAAAAATGAAAGCTTTCCATGAAACAAAACAGAATCTTTAGTGGCTATCACAAAAGGTAATACTTATGCTTGAGTTCATATTCTGAGAATGTTTAATTTCTAATTACTACTTAAGTCAATGATATTTGTTAATTGACAGTGCCTCTAAGAAAACAGGCAAATATTAGGTACAAGGAACATGTCTCGCTAATATAGCACTTGCTGAGCACACACAAACCTCTACCTAGTACCACAGGGTTTTTTATTTAAATATCACAGGAAACCTGTGTGAACAACTTGACTACAGGCATATTGAACTCCAGAGCAGAAAGGCAAAATGGTGTTCAAGTGGACGATAGGGTTGACAGCAACCCCAACACAAAGAGAATGCACGGGGGCTGACTGATTTGTTTTATGCAGCTACCATTTAGACGAAGATTTCCTTTCCTATATGTAGTGTTGTGACTATCATTACATAAGGAAAGCAGAACAAACCAAGGTACTGTTCTAGATCAAATGTGGGAGGTTCAAATTTCATCTCCACCATGTGCAAGCTTTGCAGCTGAACCACTTAAGGACTCTGAATCCCAACCGTTCAATACTAAAATGGAGAGCACTGGAATCTACCTACCTCTCTGGTAGGAAGTAATCTTCTCACTGATTTCTCTAATGGCTGAGTTTGGTTTATGACTGACACATGATGGCGCTTTGAAAAAATAATTTTTATTTGGAATGAAAATATAGAGTCATCTCTGCCATTTCCGCTGGAGAGGGGGCAGAGGGCTGGGCAACATAGGGAGATGCTCCCATATAATACTCAAGAGCTCGCCTTGCTGTGGAAAACTTCCCTGGTGACAATGACAAAAGAATGAAAAAATGTTCCAATCTGAACCCTAGGACGGGGCAGGGAATAATCCATTTTATGATTATTTAAAGAATTTATATTTTCTTGAAAGCACATGAGATCTAAAACATGGGTTCTAACAAAATAGACCCCTTGTTGAGTGGTCATTGTGTGTACACAAGGTTCTGTTCTTGCATCTCTGTGCATGGGAGTGTTTGTAGAGTTGAACAACCTAGCCAAATCAAGAGCTAAAATGGCTGCCTATAGAGTACCAGTCTGACTGACAAATATGTTTGGTCCTATATAGATTCTTCTTTCAATGAATAATTCAGACTCAGAATGCATGTTGGTAACTATATTTTAAACCAAAAATTCCTCACATAATAAATACATTTTATGGACATTAACTTCAATTTTACTTCAGAAAGCTATTTACAATATAAATAATTATAAATGGGAACACTTTGCAAGATATCATTGACATCGCTATTATTTTCTACTTTACATTCCAAAGTAAAAGTTCAAATTACAAGTTTATACTACAATATCACTAAAAACTATACATTGCAAGAGGGTATTTTGAACCAGTATCTTCTCTCACAAATATAATCCTTTTTATAGCATGTCAGTCAAAAAACAAGCATAAAATATTTTTTATTTCTTGAAGTGCCTCTTGTTTCTTTTCTATTTTTGAAATCTATTCCTTGGAAAAAATTACAGTTATTGGAAAAATTTATCAATGCCAATTTAATTTCTTTTGAAATGTAAACACATCATAATTATTAGGTAGAAATTAATTCTGATTAGGTGTGTCTAAGATTATCAGATTAGGACAAAGTCCTCTTACCTAGTTTATGAAGGCAAAATTCACACAGCAAATCCCAGTAAATAAAACTACAATGATTATCTTAAAATTATGAATTATAATTTCTTGTGTGAATCATCATACATTCACATTCGATATAGCACATTTATAAATTTTCAAAGTAATATAAAGGTCATAGTGTGTGTGTGCATGTATGTGTGTGTATGTGTGTATTTTCTGCACACAATCTGAGAGAAAAAATGCTGAACGAATGTCTACCACGGAATTGAGTGTCATCTTACCTTTTGAATTTAAGCACTACCCGTACAACCTTTGTGCACAAGAAATAAGTACCACACAAAACTTTCCCCCAAGAACATTTCCTATTTATGATACACTTGCATGTATCCACAGCTGTTCTGCCCCTCACTTAAAATTTAGAGTGTCTTAGTCACCATATATCTTCACAGTAAGAGCTAGCCAACAGATTTTTACCTACAGTGAAATCCTTACTCACAAAAAAAATTAACATTTACATGAATGCTCAGTTACTTATTTTGAGGTCTTACATTCTCTGTTAAGTCATTCAGAAAACTGGATGTGTGTCTACATCTACCATTTGAGTAAACTAAGAAGCCAAACCCAGGCATTCTTTTTTTTTTTTTTTTAACAAGAAAGGTCATTCCACAGTGTAAGCTATTCCCGGCAAGATAAGTGATTCCCAGTCAAGGCCTCAGCTCTCACTCTGTCACTCTCAATTACTGCTAGCACTGATAGATCATACAAATAGCTTGGTGATTAGCGGGTTCTGAGAGAGAGAAACAGACAGAGAGGTACAGAGCAAGAGACAGTTATAAAACAGCAAGTCTGTATTCAGTGTGTTTTGGGCTATACTATCACTTACATAATCTAGATCTTGGGGGGGGGAGTTTCATTTTATTTGAAAATATCAATTCATACTTTCTCAATAATCTCATATTAGAATTAAAGTCCACATAAAAAGAAATAGAAGTGGAAGATATTATCCTTTTAAAGAGATCCCATTCAAGCTTATTTTAAGTGGGATTCTCTTCCCAAAGGCAGCATGTGGCAGGCAGCAGGGAGCAGATGTGAAGAAGAATACTTGCTGGGAATACTCTGGCTCTATAAACTATAATCAGAAAATAATAAGAAGCTTTCTGTATAAACACTGAAAGATTGTTTATTACATACTGTCTGGTTTTGAATGCCCTATCAGTTTTGACATAGTGTCTTGTAACGGCAAGTACAGTTTAGAAAAACTGTCACATTAGATTTTGCATGTGATGTCAAAAGATTTGTGGGGACAGAGCATACATAAATGTCTCATCTACATTGTCTCTGACCTTAAAAATACATCCAAAAAGAATATATCAACTGTATGTTCACAATAATAATTTTAACAGAATTTTCACAGGGAGATCGGGAAAATTTATATTTCATTGGTCACCCACCATTTTAAATTTTATCTTGGTAAAAGAAGTAAATGGGTATCAGAGATATTCTTATTATTTCCAGATAAAATAGGCTTTGTAGAGAATAATGAACTGTGAATGTTGTAGTGCTATAATTAGATGTAACATTTTTTATGAATTCCCAAAGTGACAGAAGGAAACGTGCTTCTCAGGCTTTCAATATTTTTAGCCAAAATGGAAAAATTAAGGATTAAAATGAAGCAAATTTAATTTTAATTTTAATTGATAAAGTTATTGGAAATGTATTTATTCTAATCCCATATTTTGAAGACACAGATAATTCTATATAAGCAAATATGTTCTTGTACAGAACAAAATAATGGAGACTACAAATACATTTTATATATCTATGTGAACAGTAAGAAGTCACCTAGCTGTAAAAGGTCAATTCATTTGGGTTCATTTATAATAATCATGCCATTTTGCAAAACAATGTAAGCTATATAATTGTGAGTCTTTGAGACATTATATGCAATATTATAAAATTATCACTGCAAAATTGACATTTGTTTAATTAAATAAATGGCTAGTGTATTTTAAATGGATCAATCTACCAAGATTGTTAATCAAAATATAATTTAGGAGATTCTGTCTTCTTTTAAATATATTCGTTCTGGCATTCTGGGAAGCACTGTTTCTTTTTTTGAGATTCTGTCTGTGGAGTTCACAATTTATTTTTGTATGAGTTATCCTCCACATTAAAAACCCTGTTGGGATTTCTTTAGTGACAATCCTCTCTTTAGTATCAGTTCATATGCCTAGGTTCTTCTTTCTATTTCTTACAGAAGGTCCCTCTGATAAACTAATGTATACCTACTCAGCAATATAACCTACTTGTATAGATTTTCTTCCCAAAATATACATTCACCAAATATTTTTGTCTGACCTACAGAATTCTGTAAAACCATCACCATTCCGAAAACATTTCTCATGTTTAAATTTTAGCCAAATCACCTATCCTGTGTGTTTCTCAGAAATAATTTTCCAAAATTACAGAATATTTTTCTTATGGAGTCCAAATTTTAGTTTTCATTTTTTAAGAACATTTTTGAACGTACAGTTAAGTACATAAGCTATTTTCTCACTGACTTGCACCTGTCTTCATTTTCATTGATAATATTGTTCTGCTATACTCAAGTAGTTAACTTTATGTATCCTCTTCTCTCATGTACAAGCAACCCAATGTTTCAACTCTACATGTATTGTCATACAGACTGTTAGCAAATGATTGTGTTGAGTGATGAAAATACAGTACTAATCCCTGAGTGTCTAATGCCATGTAATGCTCTCATAATCAAGTTCTTCCAGTACATTCCCCTCCTTAAATATCACAAAAGTAACAGGCATGGGAATCCTAAGAAATATTACCTATGAAACTTTCCTAACCAATCATGTCATTTTCTTCGAATACTAGAGAATAGTGCATTTAGTAGATTTTACTATTTTTTCTCCCTCCTCATAAATTTGTACCACCTTCATTTGCCTGCATCTCAGAGAGAATTGACTATAACTCTTCCTGCCTGAAAGAGTCCACACATTGCTTAAATAACAAAGTATCCAGACCTGTATGTAAAAATCCAAAGTCTTGAAAACTCATAGCAGAAACTGAACTGTTTACAAGTTTACTTTGCACCAATGAGTCATAAACCATAGACAAGAGGTGCCTTTCAGACCAGAAAACCAAGATGCAGGGACTGTACATGATGCATCTATGGTCCCACATTTAAGTGACAGGCAAGAGCAGAATAGAAACCCAGAGATCTTGGCATGTAGTTCACTGGACTTTTTACTGTGCCACATGGACATCTGAGCAAGTATGTTGTTTTCACTGTTTACAAATAGCAAAGAAAGTCAACATTTTCCCTGTGAGTTTCCCATGCACCTTTTGAACCACTTGTCCATCTGCCCGAGCTTTTATCTTAGACCCTCTCATGAGACTTTTCACATGACACCCTCTCATATCTGTGCTCTGAGATGTTTTTCAGTTCTTATCCTGTTGTCCTGTAGCACTTTACAGATTTTCCTTACTTGCTTTTGCACTAATGAGCATTTTGTCTGGGTGAACTGGTTTAAATTTCTTATTTGTATATCTAAGTCCCCAGACTGTTGTTTACCTGTTCTCAGTCTTAAAAGTTATTCTGAAATTCAGTATCATTCTATGCTGCTTTGCCCTTTCCTTTTCTAGCCCACTTAAAATTGAGTAAGCTACACTTCTTATGTGTCTCCTGACATTTCAGTGCTATGACATAGAAAGATCCTTACTGTTGTGTCAAAGCAATCCTGGTCTATGTCTGACTCAAAAGTAAGATGGAAAATCACTGCTTCCTGATTGTGTGTAATGGGTACCAGGTAAAATTGCATTCATGAACTGTAGATAGCACCATTTCTCTAATTCGTGCTTGAACCAAATGAATGGACTAGCTCAAAACCATGAAGATGAAGAAACAGGTTTACAAGACACGTCCCCCCCTCCTTTGAGCTATTTTGGGAACTTGTATTCCTTTAAGAAGCTCCATGTGGTATGTACGCATCTTGTGAAGCGTACATAGCAGTATTTGCATGAATTCTACTAGATTGTCATGACACAATTCATCAGCCCTTCCAAGTGGTATATATGCATTAGTATTTTTCAATTCAAATATATCTACTATGGTTCCACTGTAATATGTGGGCAATTCTGTATTTATTTTAGGTCAGTTATCTGTGTATAACCCTGAACGTCGGTATTGTTTTTATTTTGTACTTTTTTTCCCACAGAAACTCCTGCCAAATAGCCAGACACTTTAACTTAGCCTTTTTAACAATCTGTGGCATAGTAAATGCTGCTAAGGGGGCATTAAACGATAAATATGTTTCAGAGACCCTTGATGAACAAAATATCTTAGAAAAACATCAGCTTCCATTGGTTATTATAACAGATGTTCCCTTGTGTCCTTGTGCTGGGTCTGACTGCATCCTCAGATGGGAAGTTACATCAAAGTGTGAGCCATTACATCCCAAGGAATAGTTTCTAATAGTTTCACTGTCATATAAATGCTCCAGGGCATATCCAGTTAATGTATAGGCATGCTTATCAAAATACTGCCGGTGGGAGCCAAAGCAGTTTGGAGAGATGGCAGGATGGTCTCCTGCTGTCTGATGAGGAGACACATCTGAATGTAGATAGTCTTTAGCCAAGATCAAACTGGACTTTGTAATGCGATCAGAACTGGGACTACTTATCCGAGACAGTGCAGTGGGACTGTTGTCATAGTCATTTTCATGAGGGCTGAGCATCTTGCCTTCTCTCTGCTGGATATGGTCACATGGTGAATTGCTGGCAAGAGCAGAGCTATGGCAGACTTCACCTGATGAAGGAGGCTGTTGATAGTTTGCAAAACAGAGGGAGTGTTTTTTCCCAGCTCCATTAATGGAAGCCAGTTGGTCTGGAGGCGCTTTCCTTAGCTGTAATCTGTTCTCTTCCTCTTTTATCATCTGCTGCGTGGCTCTTATGAGGGTTTCAATTTTGCTAGGCTCATGTGGACTACTTTGATACTGTTCAGTGCGGTATCGGTCACCTGATTCACTGGCTGACCCAGGGTCTGGAGAGCTGACCACACTATCTTCGTCCCAGTGACCTCGACCTACATCACAAAAAGTAAAAAGTAGGTGGTGTCAAAATTCACACACACACACACACACACACACACACACACACGCATTTCTTTCCTGAAAAAAAAAATCTTACATCTTTCATTTTAGTGCAATATTGGAAATAAAAACAAGTTTGTATGACAGAATATTGATATTTGTACTAGAATTCAGATGTATATTGGATTTGTATGTAATCAAAGGGTTTCAATTGCAGATAACATTTATAAAATATTTCTTAGAAAATGAATTTCATTCATGAGTTGCAAATATCAATTAGTAAATCAGTAAAGCACATTCATATTTCCCTATGTACATAAGTCATTGGACCTGCACATCTACAAATAATATGAGGAATATGAATACAATCTGGTTTTTGTTATTAGAATGTTTTCAGTTGAATTTAAAGATGACCATTGTATAAGCAGAACTATTATATTTTAAATAAGTCACTGAAATTTTTTATAATCCTTGGTTTAATCTTAAATGAGACTATACTAAATCTCTATTATAGTTTTTTAAAAATTTGGAGTTGATAAAAATGTTTTTATATGGTTGTGGATGGATAAATGATATAGATGTAAAGATAGTTGTCATAACCAAAAGTATAAATACTTTGCACTCAACAGTAGGATAAGCATGTTAGCTTCAGAAGTAGCAATGAAATCTTTGGTTATTTCTGAAACAGAACTCCAATTATTATTGAAACAAAGTCTTGAGTAAATAAATATTATCATTTTTATAACAACTTGTTCCGAACAAAGAAGGCAGGTCTAATGCCAAAGAGTAATGCATTCAAAATATATTTCGGAAACTGGATTATTCTCAGTCTAAAACAAATATAAAAAGGAAAACTAAAAGAAGACGGGAACATTTGAGTGCTGTGAACTGCTTAATGTTGCAGAAGAGCCCTGTATCACACATGCCATTGCTTTCTGTCCTCTTTCCTTGTCTTATTTCTAACACTTTCTTCCAGTCCATATAGGTTAAGCCATATAGGTTTGCTTCTCACCTTTATCTGGCAAGTATAGTTGTGTTTGCCCTGTGTTTCCATTACCAGACTACCGAAATGTTCCTTGGTTCTTAACAGGTTGTTTACTCAAACGAAAAGCAAAAAATAAAATAAAATAAAAAGCAATAATGGAAAGAAGTTAAAATTGCTCAGTGAAGTATCTGCCAGGGTGCATTATAGATGAAGACATGATCTAGCACACTTCTCGTGCTAAGAGCAGGGAGAGAATTAACAGGGCCTTTGCAATGTCACTGACTTTTAATAAAAACAGGGAGATTAGTAAAGACCTTCGTAGATCTACACTTTTAATGATCAGGATAGACTCTTCGTAACTCATTTTCTTTGAAGAAAGTAATTACCAAAGTAATTTACTTTGTAATTTACAGAATAATTTAGTTTGAAGAAAGTATTACCAATTATCAAAACTTTAACATTCGTGTCCCTTTTTCCGGGTTGGAGAAGTTGTGTAACTATCCCAAGGTGAAAATCCAGGTTGTTTCTCCACCTTTTACAACGTGGTATTTTCGCTGTCATGATGATGGGAGATAGCTACCAGGACTTGATTCCCAGAGAAGTTGCACATGTATGCACAGGGCCATAGCCCACCCTGGCAGAGAGACAGCTGCCATGAGGATGCTCAGGATGAAACCGCAAAATCAAATACAACTACAAATTCGATGGATTTATAAATTGCTGATGCTTAATTTCTGGTCTCTATGGTTTTTAAAATGAGAATTTTTTCTCATCTGTCATAAACAGGCTAACATTACCAAAATAAATACACTTAAGCTGAGTGGACTTAGTTCTTCAAATCCCATTGGTGTGGGTTTCTATAAATCAAAGGCAGAAAACCATAGGGGTCAGTCCCTCCGATGTACAGCCTCCTGCTGGGTATCTGGTACCCCTCAAGCTCTTACCATGGATTCTGTGGACAGAGGTGATATGCGGCATACTGTTCTCATAGGCTTCTCTGCTCTCCGGGGAGGCCTTGGTAAGTGGCAAGGCTGCTCGAGATCCCCACCAGGGATCTCTGCCAGTTGGTGGTGCTCCTAAGAAGTACCTGCCTGCTTCACAGCGGCCTCCCTCACAGGCTTGAGTGTGGAAGTGCCTGTCCTCCACCAGCCTGGAATGATCCAGTGCAAAGCCATAGCAGAGGGAGCTGCGATCTGGGAACTGCCTGTAGGCACATGACACTTCGTGCTGAGAGCCAGGCCTCTCTGGGTCCAGGAGCTGTGGGGAGGCAGAATCAGTCAGGGGACTTCCACCCCATTGGCTGTCATGGTCAGATTCCGATCTTTCAGTGTGGAATCCCGAATACTGAAACCAAAAGGATAAGGGAACAACAACATCAATAATAAATAAATTAGATTTTTTTAAAAAAAAAATTAAAACCTTCATTCTGCAAGTACTGAAGGTAACAAAGACAGCCAAAGTAAGACTCACTGTATCATTAAGTTACTCATTAACTTTGAACAATTTAATTAACTAATACCCATAGAGAAAATCACCCTGGCTCCTGAAAGAGATAAAAAAAAAAAAATAGCAAACGTTAGAGTCCAAGGCACTGAATGGACTGAATTACTCCAGCTTATTCTAACAACCCTTTGGTGTAATGTCAGTGTCCCCAGTGGTGGGGCTACGGATGCTAAAGCACAGAGTAAAATAACTGGCCAAGACCACAAGGAAGGACAAATAACAAAATCAAAACTCAAATCCAAATGTTTCACCATCACCCAAATGAATTTGCCTAAACAAGAATGCAGGAAAATTCCCTATTTTATAACAATTTGCTTTTTATGCTTTTTCTTTTCCCTAGAAAAACAAGGTAAAAGCTAAAGCTCAAGGTACCGTGGGTCTGAGCCTTTGTTAAACTCTATTTATTTGCTTACGTATTTATTTTTAAGCGTGTATATGTGAGTATGTGGATATGAGGGTGAATGCCCACAGAGGCTTTGAATTCCCTGAAACTGGAGTTGCTGGTGGTTGTAAGCCATCTAACATGGATACTGGAGAATAAACTTCAGTCAGAAAGAGCAATATCAGCTCTTGACCAATGAGCCCTCTCTCCACCCCTCGACAATGTGTGCTAAACCATTAACTCCCTGAAAGCTGTGCCAGGCACATATTGAGTACATGGCAGAAGAGCTACTAAATGCTTCCCTAATTCAAATGCAATGTAAGTTCGAAAACCTTGCCCCAGGTAAACCTTGTTCATACATAGGGTTCTGAAGTTCACTTCCACAGGGTCATATGGGAGTAACACAGGCTACCATCTTTGTTAGAAGTCTGCTGCTCATCTCCAGACTATATCGCTGGGTATTACAAGTAATGTAAAACTCAAGCCAGCAGGATTTTCAGTGCATAAAAGCACTTACTCCCTAGAACTGAGGTCAGCCCCCAAATTCTATATCAGAAAAATAAACTCCTTCATGTTGTCCTTCTGACCGCCACATGTGCATGCTGATACACTTGCAATGTGGCTAATGCACATCCGCACCCACACATGCACATCACACCTATACACATAGGTACACACAAACATGCATGCAAGAGTAATGAAACTTTTAATTTTAAAAGAAACAAAATGTAAAATGTTTTACAGACCTCCTAAGGAAGGTGCTCACCATCAAGGTCTCCCTAAGTCACTGAAATTGGCAGCATATTAGTGTTCATGGTGCTAAAAGGTATTCAGAATACTACCAGAGGAGAAAGGTAATCATCTAACCAGTCACAAACCCTGGAACACACAACAGTGACCTTCCTGCAAGATATGCTGGTACAGTAGTGGCACAAAAGTGTCAAAAAGTTGTAGGAGTAACCAACAACTCTTCGACTGGATTTAAAGCCCATTCCATGAAATGGAATTCATGTCTGTCAATGTTAGGGTAGTTGAGAACCTGAGACTGTAGGTCACGGGCCCAAAGAAAAACCAAGTACTGTGATTTTGCAATCATAGCAAGAAACACACACAAAAAAAATGATTCCTGATAACATTCTGCTCTTCCCATAGGTCACTTTCTCACTCAGCCATCATCAAACAAATTTCTTGAAGTCGATGGGAACTGATACAGAGGACACAGAATTGAAAAATGTGTAGAGAGTGAAAGACTTTGGAGCACTCAATTCTAAATGGAATGTCTTCATTAAACCATTCCCCTCAAGGATCAGGTATCCATGCAGAAGAGGAAGTAGAAAGATTGCAAGAGTCAGAGGTAATGGGTGACTCCAAGGAAACAGCATCTTCCAGATACAAGAGGACTGATGCGCATGTGAACTCACAGGGACTGCGGTGGCACATGCAGGGCCTGCATATATTCAAGCCAGACAGGGTCCCAGCACTGAGAGGAGGAAGTGGACACAGGCCCCTACCCCTAACCAAGAAGCGAGGTGCAACTAACAACCACTTGCAAAGAAAAAAATTAGTTTCTCCAGTGCGCTCTTACTGGTTACTGGGTCTATTAACCACACTTAAGGGTAGGCCCCCTGCAGTTGGTTGAGCAAATCACCTGGGCTGAGCCTTTCACAGGACAAAGCGAAGACTCAACCTTTTACCAGACCTACCCTGAGCTTGATTCTTCCCATCTGAATGCAGGCGGGCAACTCTACCCAGGGTGCTTGGGAAGAGAGATGAGGCACCCAGGTTCTTGTCAAGCAACCAAAAGCCATGTTAATAGGTGTTACACTTAGGACAAATCTAAATGCAAATTCCAAGTCAAAATTCTTCCCATGATCATTCTTAATTATCATTTCTATTATTTTCCAAACACACATAACAGCTATCAGCGTTTTCCATTAACAAAAAGAAGTACAGCTTAATCTCCTTGCAGGGTTATAAGCAGAAGACACCAAATCACCTTGAGTTCTAATTCCTATATCATAACTCCCACCTGCCACAAATCTTCCGGTCACGCCAGCCTCTTTCCACAAGACAACAACTTCTCTTTCAGCAAAGCAAAGTTAATACATCCTGATCTTCTGAGTGGAGAAATGAATGCCACCTTTGTGTCTTCTTCAGCAATGCTTGCCTCTGAGAGGCTCAGATATCTGTACTGTCCCAAGCTGGGCGTTGTCTGGACATCACTTATTTTTATAAAAGTATAAACTAGACCTATTTTTGAAGTGCTCCAGTCAAGACTTCTGAGCCCTGTTGAGTGGAAAAGGCTTTCCCTGAGTGTATATGGGAAAGTAATATCACAGAGAACAATCTATGAATTGCTCATGAAGAAAATCTAACAGGAGGCAACCCAGGCATACATGAGGTACATATTTCAATAGCACTGAAGGAGAATCTGAAGGGAAGCCTCTTGTCAATAGCCTGGAAACCACAACAATAAAGACACTGCCCTGAGACCTTTAAGCGGGCAGAGCAGAGCAGCTCCCTCAGACCGAGAGCTTAACTTGCTTTGACACTGCAGATGGAGTCTAGATATAAATGTTTGTTTTTTAAGGAAAATGTGTGAACATCTACTAGCACACAAAAACAAAACTCTGATCCAAAGTTACTACTTTTCTGGTTTAGTTTAACTTTTATGTGTGTATGTGCTGTTTTATTTTGTTTTGTGAGATAGGATCTCACTGTACAGCCCAAACTGTACTAGAAGGCTCTATGTACATCAGGCTGCTCTTGAATTCACAGGGATCCATTTGCCTCTCCCTCCCTAGTGATAGGATTAATGGCTTACACTACCACTCCTAGCCACAGCTACTTCTTTAAATGAACTATACTCGATATAAACGTTGTTGTGAATACTAAAACCACATTGTTTGATTTGAAATATATTTTTAGCTTTTTGAACTATTTTTATTTTTGAGATTATTATCATTACTATTTTCCCTTCCCTCCTCCACCTTGATTTATATAAAAATTAATGGCTTCTGGACTCTTTTTCTTTAATTATTGTTACAAACACACACATACAGAGACACACAGACACACATACCACTGCTAAATATATAAATACAACCTGCTTTATCCATATAATGTTATTTGTATGTGTATCATTTTATTGCTGGCCACTTGGTATTGGTGACTTGAAATATTTCAAGTATTTATCAAATATTTAGGGGAAGAAAGAAAGGAATGCAGAAAATGGCTACCGTGAGTTCAGATGCAGATGAGTGCTGCAGAAGAGAGCTTCTGCTTTTCCTCAGTTCTGCTCTTCCATGTCCATCTTCTCACATTTACAAGATCTTGGGCAGATGGTTTCATTTCTTTTAACAAGAACAGGGACCTGAGAGTAGTAATCTACCAAAGGCTAAATCAGAGTTGCCTCACTTAATGGAAGAGGCATTTGATAGAGAAGAAAGACTTATTTCCTCACTAATTCCTACTACAACTTCCAGGGTGACCTTGGCCAAACTACTTCATCTTCTCTAGCATTTTCTATAAACTGAAACATTCTGTTACATGAGGTTTTCTCTAATGTTTCCTTCAGTTGTATTATTTTACATGGGCAATAGTTAATTTGATGTCCTCTCTAATGCTGAAACATAGTTTCTTTCTTTTTTCTTTTTCTTTTTTTTCATTTTTTATTAAGTTTAAAAGAAAAATTTACATTTACTCCCCTTGTCCCAGGCCCTCCCGCTCCCCCGCTACCCCACCACCCTCCCCCTATTTCCTTAAGATGGGGCAGGATACCCTGCCCTGTGGAAAGCCCAAGACCCTCCCCTCTCCATCTCGGTCTAAGAAGGTGTGCACTCATGTAGAATAGGTTCCCAAAAAGCCAATACATGCAGAAGAGACATTTATCCCTGTATTTAATCCATTGGAAGAAGATATTAAAGTAAGCCGTGGTGGCAAAGTTTATAATGCTATCGGGAGAATGAAGCAGGAGCTTTGGAAGTTCAAGAACTACATGGTGAGATGCTATCTCAAAAACAAGTAAACAAAAGAAGAAAAGATCATCACCAAGACCTCTAGCAACTGCAAGACATTTTATTATCATGGTTCTGAGAGGAGAAGTATTGTATGAGTTATGATTTTTTCCTATAACGCCAATTTTCTCCCAAGAACTCCATTGTATTAGACACATATTTATTAGAAATTACATGACATTATGTCTGATGTGTAAAATACTATATTCTAAAGTATTGAGAATATTACAGTCATTTGAATTTAAATTTCTACACAAGTTTTTCAAAACCACAAGGTCACCAAGAAGCACAAATTGAGTCACATGTGGTTCATACCATTAACATTATTACTATGAGACAAAAAAGACTAAAATTAAATCACTTATAAGTAGAAAAACTTGCATGTAGAACCTGTGGGTGTAGGATGAGGGGAGTTAAAAGGCTAAGAGAGGAAGAAACCTACTATATAGACAAATCTACTATATATACATCATAAAGAAAATTTGTACAAATGTAAAAAATTAAATGTCAGAATATAAGCGCAAGCCAATGTTTGGTTACTCACAACACTGACCAGAAGAAGGGAACTTACAAGTGAGCAAAGTTCAAAACAAATTTTGAAAGTGTGATTTCCATGAGAAGAGAGTACAAATCAAAAATGTGTTTGGTTCTTAAGAGCTGCAGCAAAGGAAGGAAAAAAGAAAAGGAGAGAAATTAAAGCTTCCATAGACACACACATAAAAACAGAAGACATAAAAAAAAAGAAGACATTATCCTTCCACCTTTTCTCTCCCATCATCATCCCTTCCAAACAATGTACTCACAAGCTGACGTGACACATGTTCTAGAAGAGTGTCACAGCTCAAAAAGGATCAAGAGATAGGGAGATATTAAACATACAAAACCCTTGTATGGAGAAAACATGAACATGGAAATACAAACATCTCATTAATAAAATTCTAATCAAGTATCTACAAAAAGAGAAATTGGAGGGCAGCATTATAAGTTGAATTAAATAACATCAATTAACATTTGGAGCTGGACGTATAAACACATGCATACATATATGGGTGCAGATAGAATTAGTACTACCTGGAATTAAGAATCTGCTGTTTAAACACTAAAAAATGGACTACAAATAACCTACCACATGGCTAGGGTTGCAGTTCAGTAGCACAGTGCTTAACAAGCATGTGTAATTCCTTGGATTTCACATCCAATACTGTAACACGTAAATAAATATTGTAAAAAGAAAAGAGTAGATTTTAATGAAAAATTTAATAAAGGAAATGGAAAACAGTAGGAAACTATCAAAAAGAACAGAAATTAAAAAGAATAAAGAGAAAATGGTTGAGAAATATTTTAAGTTTGATGCATGCATGTTTACTCGAATAGCAAAGGAATTAGAATAGTTAAAACAATTTGAAAAAGAAGAAATAGATTCTGTGTAGCCATCATCAAGACATACTACATCACTATTAATAAATGTCTAATAGATGCAGGTGGTGGTCAGAGTACAGTTCGAGAGTCAAGTTGTGAGAGGGGAAATCTGAGTGCTTGTGAGAAAACTCCGGGAAAACAAGACAGGAGTCTTGTGAACTCAGTTTCTTCCAAAACATAAAATTGTTCTTGGAATGTATTTTCATGTCCCTCCCAGGTGTAGGGGATAGGAGTGAGTTTACTTCAGATAATTCAGATTATTAACAACTGACTATGGTTATTTGTTTAAATGCCTCTAAGGGAAAAGCATGTTTATGCCTGTGTTGCCTGTCTGCCGCCTGTAGCTGATGCTCTGAATAGAGCTGACTGTACCTGAGACTTTCGTCCACCTTACCTATCAGTCCATTCTCCCAGGTCCCAGAGACTCTAGGGCAGTGAAAAAGCCAAACTAACAGAACACTACAGGGTGTGGGTCCACAGTAATATCACCAATTTATGTTTCACAATTTGATGGACTATCATCCAGTATAAATAGTAATGGAGTAACTAAACATTTCAGCACAAGCAAAAATCAAATGGACCTTAAACTAAGAGATTCATTCACAATTATTAGAAAAATAAA
>JAQHUG010000522.1:426265-441027 GCA_028555095.1 Dicrostonyx torquatus | reverse complement strand
TCTATTTTTATTTCTTTGAAAACATGTTGTCATTCTAGGTACACTACACCTTAATTAACCTGACATTTAATTTTAATTTTCAAAACAAGCATGAATGTTTTCACATTTAAAAACAAATCAGATGAAGAATGCCCTTGTTCTCTTAGAACAGGAAACCATATGCCACCACCAGCTCCCCTGTGGGGTTCGGCTCATGAAAGAATCATTTCTTCTAGTAGAAACTGTGTCTTACAAGGTTAAAGGTCTAAGCCATCAGTTAAGTCTGGTGTGCTACCAGTGTAAACTAATTACAATGCAACTTGCCAGCTTATATGAAAAATAGAGTAACCATCTCCTCTTCAAAGTGCTCATGTTAGTTTGGACACAATGATGCAAAGACAATAGCCTTAATATGAAATAAAATAATAACTCAAATAGGGAAAAAGAGTTGAAAAAAGGAAACTATGAGATTCCCCTTCAATATTTGGAATTACTGCAGTAGGTAGATGAGCTTTGATTGATTTGGAGATCATGTACTCTGATTTACATGTGTTAACTTATACCTATTACAAAAATAACCCTTAGAAAACAGTTATCTGTCCAGCACTTCATTAAGGTTCCACAGACACAGTTTTATTAGATGTTGACATCTTAAAGGTAACCTATTTACAGTCATAGAAAATATGGCCTGAAAAATAATAAACATGTGCCCAAGGTGACATGATTATGAAGCTTAAGAGGCAAGGGACAATACCACAACCTTCTGTCTCTCTGCTGCATCACTTAGGTATACAAAGCAACAAAGTCCTCTAATGCTTATGCAGACATGACTGTTTCCAACTGAGACTCTCTAGTAAGCCACCATCGCACCCCTCGGGTGGTGTTCCACAGTCATTAAGCCATCTTCTCACACAATTGCACCCGTAGATGCTCCCTTCTGTGCTAACTGTGCTAGAAGGCAATCTGCTTCAACAGCATATTCCAGACAGGTGTTCTGCATTCGTCTGGATGTGGCAGCAGCAATCCAGCTCAGGAAAAAATGCCAGATGTTCTAACAATAGAAGCTACAGTTATCTATTTTTATTCTGGCAGCTCATTGCAGTTTTATCATTTTTAGCTGCAAAAACGTATTAAGAGACCCTCTGATGGTGAAGTCCCATTTTCCATGAAAAACTTTCACTCTATCAAGCATGAGCAGCTTTCCTCTTGATTTGTGTCTGAACCATGAGAAAAAACATCACAGATGCAGACTGTATTATACTGCGAACATATGCATGCTTTTAAATCACTTTTATCTTACTTTTACTAATGTAAGCCTGAAACATAAAATATGTTCTTTCTTTTCATTCACTGTATGGAAAGAACAGATGGTGAAACAGTTAGATTAAAGTGGTACAGCATGTCCATTAGAATAAGCCCACAGCTTGGGATGCTTCCCTCAGACAGGAGTCCTGTTTACTGTGAGGAATGGCTATGGTTTATATGCATTGGAAATGGCCAGAGGTTTTCACAGGGGTGAGCAACAAAGTTAATGGCAGAATCAAACAATTTTCAAAATGAAAATAACACAGAGTACCAATTTGGGGATGACTGAACTCACATGCCTATGACTACACTTCTAACAACGGACAAATAATAGAGTTCTTTTCTAACTCGAAAGAACTTAAGACTCTAGAAACTTAACTGCAACTTTGAGAAGAATACTAAGTGCACATCAGATACATTCCTGATATCCTTCTAGGAAAATCATGCTGACACTGCTCCAACTATAAATTATTGTAGTAAGAATTAACAGCAAGAAGTATTCCACATGAAATACACACCAAGAAAGGCAAAGTGTAGTGTAATTGCTATATGAATGTCACTAATATCTAGCATTGGAAAAGAACCCTCTGAGAAATTATTTAACTTATCATATAGTTCCAAAGAGTTTTTAATTTTTTGAAAAATAATAGAAAACATTCTTCCTCCTTCCCTCCTTCTCTGATATATGATCCTAGGTATGGAACCCACAACCATGCTCATGCTACGCAAGCATTATACCACTCAGATGTGCATCATCAGTCCACAAAAAAATATTTTAAAGCAAAGAAGGATTAATGTTGAATTTGAAAGTAAATAAACCCACTTATGCTACAAGTGACTTGAAAGCAAATACTAAAACAAAATTCAAGCATTAGAAAATAAATGTTTGGGTTATTTCTTCCTTATTTTAGAGAATAGTACAATTATAAACTTCCCAAAACCAATATTTAGGAATGTGCTAACAAAACTTTCACTCATTATTTAATTATTGATCCCTTTATGGTATATTCTGTTATTTATTATGATTTTTTTAAAAACTTCAACCCACATTGTAGTTATGTTTATATTCAGCTCCAAAACTACCTGTAAATTCTCTGTTACAGCTCATGAAATAGAAATAGGGCAGAATTTTATAATATGCCTTAACTATAGCTTGAAATACCATAGAACTTTTTGATTAAAATAGAGTTTTTCATACAACATATCCTGATTGCAATTTCTCCTCCCCCAACTCCTCCTAGATCCTCCCTACCTCCCTGCCCACCCCTTTCTCATTAAGAAACAAACAGGTATCAAAGAAGAAGAAGAGGAGGAGGAGGAGGACGAGGACGAGGAGGAGGAAGAGGAGGAGAAGGAGGAGGAGGAGGGGAAAGAGGAAGGGAAAGAGGAAGAAGAAGAGGAAGAACAACAACAAAGAAAGGAATAGGACAAAACAAACAAATAGTTTTTTTTAAGCTAAAGAAAAAGTATAAGAATATGTACAAATGCCAAAACACACACTCATACACAGGCCTTCTCTTAATACACCCCAACAGACAAAAACTGTTCCTGGGATTTCATTTACTCATTTTTCTCACGGGAAAGTAAGCTTAGTAGACATCTCATCTGCTGTTAAACTGATATACATCTGAAAATGAATCAGCATGCCAGAACAGGGGCTAAGTGTTCTCTAGTGTTGTCTTATAAGTCATCTCCCATCAGGTTCCATAAGGACAGAGCTGTTGCCACACATGACATCCCCAATCCACCACCTTTGTAAATTCAAAGAAGAGTTCCTGTAGGCTTACACAGGCATTTTCACTGTGAAGAGAATTTTAAACAGGTATGATTAAGCATGGAATAAATGCTTAATTAAAGCCTTTAAATCATAGAAACTCCAGCTGTACTGATCAAAGATATACTGATTTGCTTTGGTGATGTGAAGCAGCTCTAGTCCAATGAGTAAATCTTGGGTTTCCGGAACCACTAGCATTAATCTGAATGGTAATTAAGGATCTAAAGGGCATTGAGAGCCAGAATAGCATCGTGTGCAGACTCACTTTTCCATCTTCCACATGTAGATGGCAGATTGGTTGAGTTTAGATGTCTACTGGCCGTGCCACCTGCTCCAGCTCCTCACTGCAGCTTTGTTTGGTTTTCTCTGCTTCATTTTGGGTCTAGACAAAGGAAGTGCTGTCCAAGCTACTCTTGGCTGCGTTCTGTGACATGACATCCATAATCCATCTATGCTGATGTGTTGGTAAGCATATTAATAACTTCTACACACTACAAGATTTCTCGTATTTGTGACTTTGTGAAAAAAAATTGGAACCTGAAGACCTTCTGCTGAGTTAACTCATTCTACATTGTAGACCAAACAGAAGGACAGACATAGTTTCTTTTTCTAAATATAAAAAAGTGAAGAAAACTCAAATAGCATAGATGTAAATACGAACTTTGAAGCTTTCTAATCTTAGTTGAGCATCATATATTTAAGGTATATAATGTGGTAAGTACTATAACATCATTAATATAAGTAATCCTGTTAACACATCCATCATCTCCAATGGTTAATTATTTGTATCCTATATGAAAATTTAAAATTTCTTTCAGCAAAATTTCAAGCACACACTGTAAGGTTGCTAACTACAATCATCATATTTAAGATTAGCTCCCAGGGGGCTGGAGAGATGGCTCAGAGGTTAAGAGCATTGCCTGCTCTTCCAAAGGTCCTGAGTTCAATTCCCAGCAACCACATAGTGGCTCACAACCATCTGTAATGGGGTCTGGTGCCCTCTTCTGGCCTGCAGGCATACACACAGACAGAATATTGCATACTAAATAAATAAATAAATATTTTTTAAAAAGATTATCTCCCAGACATAGCCATCTTAAAACTGAAAGTTTATACTCTTTGACTAACACTTCCCACCCTCAGCATCTGGCAACCACCATTCTACTCCAATAAATATGACTAGTCTAGATAGATATAAGTGAAAACCTACAGTAGTTTCCATTATCTGCTGTATTTCACAAGTGACAATATGTCCTTCTTTTTACATTATGTGACAATGGGTTACATATAAAAGTTTTTGGCCATTCATACATCAGAACACATGGGTCAATTCCATTTCTTCACTATTGTAAATAATGTTTCATTGCAGTTTGATCCAGTGATTTACTTTGCCATACATAGATACTAGAATATGGGTTTGCCAGATGATGCGGTGACTCCAGTTTAAATATTTTTAGGAGTTCCTACATTATCTTCTAGAATAACTTCACTAATTTGTATTCATCTGGAGGCACACAAGGTGCTTTGCCTTGTGTCACTTCTCCAGCATTTTCTATCACTTCTTCTACAAATTTTACAGTCTCTGGTTCATTTAAGTCAAATAATCTATATCAAGTTATTTTTTATTTGGTGGAAGAGAGGTCCAATACATTGATCTGATATCCAAAACTGGATTTGGATATCTAGTCGTCCAAACATTGTTTAGTTAAAAGACTCTGTCCTTTTCTGATTACTCACTCTTGGCATACTAGTCAAATATTAGCTGATCCGGTAGACAGGAATTTATTTCTAAGCTCTGTCTTATGGTGATATAATGTTTTGATTACTGTAGCTTTGAAGTTTAGTTTGAAATCTGGAGGCATGATACCTCTAGCTTGCTATTCCTTCTGAGTGTGATGCCCAATCTTGCTCTAGTGTTTCCAGCATTTTTTTGTAGCTCAGCACAAATTTTCTCTGTTAATGTCTTCTCTTTTCATTTCTTCATTCAGATCTATTAAGTGTACAAAATAACAGGTTTCATGATGACACTTTCATACACGCACTTTGATTATATCCGAGAACAGTTTGCATTTTGTCATGGTGAAGTTACATTGTTAGTTATGGGTTTATCAAGCTTGTTGTCTTCATTATACTGAAATTCACTTTTCCATAACCATATTTATAGAGTTTTGTATTAAATCATGCTAAATTTTGTCAAACTATCTCTCTTCCTTTATTTTGATGGTCATACAAATTCTAAACTCCACCGTGGTGTATCATATTCACTGATTTGCTTCACCGGGCCACACATGATTCTTTTAATGTGTTCATTAGCTTAGTCTGTTAGGAGAGCTGAAAAGCCTGCCTCTACATTCACAATACTGTCTTCTCTTCTTTTTTTTTTTTAAACCGGAGTAAGAAACAGGAGTTTTATTTATTTACTTATTTTTCAGTAGAGAAAATTTCATCAGGTCTAAAACAACAGATTATACAATAATTATTCTCATGAGGAAAAGTTAAGCTTAGTATAATGTTGCTAATTACATCACGTTTTTCTTATAGGTTGTGATTTAAATTTCTTTTTTGTTGTTGTTTTATCTTTTTATTGGTTTTTATTGAGCTCTACATTTTTCTCTACTCCTCTCCCTGCCTTCCCCTTCCCCTTTCTCTCCTTGAGGTGTCCTTTTCTGGCTCTAGCATCGGTAAGGATCTGGCATTAAATTAGTTTGGAAACTTGTCTTCAATATTTTAGAGAACTTTGAAAAAAATTCCCCCATAATTCTTCTGTAAATATTCGGTAGACTTTAGTAGGGAAGCCATGTGATCACAAACTTATTTTTCTGGGAGTTTTGGTGGGAAGGTGTTGTTGTTTGGGTTTTATTGATGTTGTTTTATGTGTGTACTCTTTTTGTGAACGTATGCCACTTGTTTGAGTATCCACAGAGACCAGTAAATGAAATTGGGTCCCCTGAAGCTGAACTTATAGGTAATTGTAAGTCACCAGATGTGGGTGCTGGGAACAAAACTCTGGTCCTTTAGAAGAATAAGTTCTTAACTATGAGCCATCTCTCCAGCCCTTTGGGATTTTTTTTAATACTGACTCAATCTTCTTATTCATTATCGAGTTCCATAGATTTTCTACTTCTTAATGATGCAGTCTTGATAGGTTTTATCTTCCTTCTAGAAGTGCATCCATTTCTTTTAATTTATGCAATAATTTTATGCGTAAAATTCACACAATCACTTAATGTCCTCTATATTCCTATGAATATTTGAACACCCAATTAAAATGTCTCATTGCACATAAATTTTATTTATATTCTTTCCTATATTCATCCATTAAAAACGTGTCAGTTTGGGAAAGCTCTATTGCTGAAAACAACAGTTACTTATGTAATCAAACATGGAGAAATTGAGTTGGTGCCCAGGACTAGTAATCATGGTGCTGGAAGATACTCTACATACTACCAGAGAAGAAAAGTAATCATCAGTATCACCCAGCTATGAATTCTGAAACCTATAGTAGCAACCTGCCTGCAAGATATTCTGGTACAATAGTGGCAAACTATTATGGGAGTTACCAACCACATTTTTAAAATTGGTTCACTCCCTAAGATAGAAAGCATAACACTGCTAAAGTGACCAAAGATTGAAGACTCTATAGGTCATAGACCCTAAGGGAAATCTACTGCAATTATTCTTCTAAAAGACCATAATAATAAATGACATACACATAATGACATACTCCTATGTCCATATAGACCAGAATATCACTCAATCTTCATTAGAGAAGCTTCTTACAGTAGATGGCAATTAACAAAGAGAAACACAAACGGACAATATAAAGAGAGTGAGAGACATTAGAATACTCAACCCTAAATGTAATGTCTCTATTAAGCTCCTGAAAAGGCTCAGGGAAGAAGTAGTAATAAGAAGTAGTAAGAGTCAGAGTGATGGATTCCTCCAAGGAAACAGAGTCTTCCAGATACTACAGGACTGATATACATATAAAACCACAGAAACTATAACAGAATGCACAAGACCTATATAAGTTCAAGCCAGTGAAAATTCCAGCACAGAGAAGGGGAAATGGACACAAGCCATGAAGCTATGTGCAGTAAATAACTTATAGTAAAGGTAAAATCAGGTTTTTTTTCCGATGTAGTGGCCATACTTCAAGGTAAGCCACTTGGCCACAAGTAGTTGGCCAACACAAAACAGACTCCATGTTTTTGTGTGCTTTTTTTTTTTTTGTCGTGTTTTGTTTGAGTATTTTTTTGGATTTTTGTTTGTTTTGGTTGATTTTTTGAGAGAAAGGAGACAAAGAAAGAGAGAGATCATAAAGTTACATAAGTAGGGAGGTAGGAAAGACCTGGGAGGAACTGGGGGAAGAATATGATCAAAATAACAAAATATATTATATGAAAACAAATTTAAGCCAATAAATAAAAATGAAAGTGAGAGATTTAATTACAGTTTTCCGTGTTTTATTTACTTGTACTCTTCACTTAACTCATTTTTCTGTGAACTTCATCGTTAGGTATAAAGTTAAATTGAAATCATCCCTTTTGATTCTGTTGGATTTGGTTTTCAAGGTGCTGGGTAAGAAGCCCAGTGTCAAGCACCCTGCCCGGAGCTACACACCAGATGCCCATTTTTTGCACAGAACTCTTCATAGCTATAAGCCTTCTTTTAGCATTTTTCTGTCTCTGTCTGGTTTGGCTTGCCATGTCTTGTTTTCATTTTTATCTTTCTCAGGATTTTTGTTAGCCTTTGTTTCCCTTTGACTCATTAACTTCTCAGGAATGTGTTATTTAATTTCCACATATTTTTAATTTTTTTCAACTTTCTTCCTGTTACTGACTTTTGGTTTTTATATCATTGTGGTCAGAAAAGATACTTGATATGATTCCAACCCTCTTGAATGAATTAAGGGAAGAGTAGGCACAAGGTAATACTCTTTTTATTGATTTTTATTGAGATCTACATTTTTCTCTGCTCCTCTCCCTGCCTCTCCCCTCACCCTTTCAGCCCTCTCCCAAGGTCCCCATGCTCCCAATTTGCTCAAAAGGTAATACTTTTTAATACACTGTCTTTCCCTCTGCCAGACAGAGGAATGAGAAAGCAGAAGGTATGGCCTTGAAAATCCATGACTGGCCACATCTCTCAATTCCTCTCTACCAGGCTAGTTTTTTTCTCCCCTATCTGCACCTTGGACATAGTTTCCAATGTACTCACCTGTAGCACTTTATGCCTACCTTAGGTGTAATAAATGAAGAACTACTGAACAAAATATTTTCTAAAATAATACTCAAAAGGTTATATATGGAGATAAATTAAAGGATAAAATTTGTTTTAATAATCTCCTGATATTTGTACAGAAGATAAGTCCTAAATTTGTATGTTGCCTAATCCCAGTAATATAAACTAGTCTGCACAGTATAAGAGTTTCTGGGAAGATGATTTCATTTTAATAAAAATAAATTCGTGTTTTTCAAAATTAGTCAAGAATTCCATGCTTTCATGCTATATATAAAACATCAAATGAAGGATAGCTATATAGTAATGGTAAAATTACTTTGTGTAATAGAATTACTTTCTTTCAAAATTATTACTATTTTTTTTCCTGTAACTTAAAATGTCAGGTTCCCAGTATGGAGTTGAAGCCAGGAAAAAAAAATTAAAAAAAGAAACCTTTTCCAAGACAATTTCTACCTTCACCAAAAGGAATCCAGACTGCAGGTCGTGAAAATTAAGAGGGTTCTGTGAGATTGTTTAAAGGAACAGATGTCAAATAAAACTCACAAGTGTTACAGTGTGTCTGTAGCAAGTGATTAAAAGCTTTCAGATTTCAGAAGCAACCACAGTGTAATGCATACATCCGTCTTAGGGATGACACATGCATTGCTTACTACTGATTAGAGAAAAGGAGAAAGAGTAAGATGATGCAATAAACTTAGCTGGCATGCACTGACTTATTAAACACAACTATAAACAGATTGAAGTAAAAAGTCCAAAAGGAAACTCTGAAGTCAGGAGGCAATTTACTCGTGATTGACATGGGTGAACCATTGCAAGATATCTTTCAACTGGTACTAAAGTAGTCAGGACTAGTTACGAAAAAGAATGTGGAAAGCATAATAGCAATCTGTAACACATAAGGTCTAAAAAATAAATTCTATAAACGCAGTAGCTCCAATCCTTTTGAACTATGGAAACTTCTTTGTTATTTCTACACATATAAAACCAGTAACCATACAATGCTACAGCACTGCGCCAAGAATGCAGCCCTACAGCAGCCCTGAAGCTATGTGAAGAGGGAGAGAAACTAGCCATGATATTTCCTATCACAGTTTCTAAAACCATTCAAAACAATTCATCTTGACCTTTCCCAACTCAAGTAATACACAGAGGTTCAAGGGTGATCCAGTCATTCATTAAGTGGCCATAATGTAATCAAGTCTAAAATTATCCCCGAGGGTTTCTAATACCAAAGAAGGACCTGAGGGTTCATCTAACTCCTGCACCCAAACTAGGGGCTGGGAGTGAATTATAATTTGTGCATATCTTGAATGTTCATAGAAGAGTACATAAATAATTCAAAAAAGCGAGATTGCTGCTTGCCATTCACCAGACAGGTGCTAGAAATTTTTAATGTGCCTAATATACTTCAATAAAAGAGGGCAACAAATAATATACAATCATTAAATCACCATAACCTAACAAGAGGCACAAGCTATTACTTTGTAGGCTCCATTTTGCTATGCAATCTGCCTTCTGAAACATCAAATGATAACTTGCAGATAGAAATAACAAAGAGAAAACAATGATTTTAAAATGAGCATGTGATGTTTTTATTTGCAACTTCTTTACAATAAAGTTTTAATGAAAAATAAACATAAAAATTACCCCAGATGAGCAAAAGCATCTAAAATGTGATTCAATCCATAGGCTCATTATCATTATTCTTCTATTAATAAAACAGAAAACAAGTTGTAGAAGTATAATGTCAAAATAATGACATAAAATATGACCAAAACATATCCATAACAAGAAGAGTTACAGAAGCCCAGGATAAAAGAATTTCACCATTCTTTATTTTGCCTTCTACCTCACTAACTTTAACAGGTCTTTATAAATTCACATCAGAACAATGTGAACTAGTCTCCAGAATAATCTTCCTTGTTTTACCATTTCTCCAAACATCCCTCACTCATCCGGAAACACCAGCGTTCCCCACTCCATCTCCAGATCCAGCCACACTAATGACATGTTCTTGCATTTCTCAGTCTTGGTCTCCCTGATTTCTTATTCTGCTTTTTTACTTCCATATGCCTGATCCTAATGCCCAAAGTTGGATCACCTACACCTGTCAGACACCATTCACAGTGCCCTTTATACATATCATCTCTCATTACATTTCTTTCTCTGCAGTATAATTTATTACTTTAACTTTACTGAAATTTGTAAGACTATGTCTAATACCACTGGCTTATATTTTACCCAGTTCATATCCCCAGATCTCTCAATGAACACTGCAGCATCTTTCTGAAACAGATCCTCAGTCATACGTGCTGACTTGAAAACTTATAAGAACAATGCTGGGCTGAAGAGATGACTAAGCAGTTAAAAGACCTGACTGCTCTTCTGAAAGACCAAGCATCCACATGGGGGCTAACAACTGTCTGTAATTCCAGTTCCGGAGGATCTGATGCTTTCTTCTAGCATCCATGAGCACTGAATACACATGGCACACAAACGTTGATGGAGACAAAACACCAGTCCACATAAAATAAAAATAAATCTCAAAAAAAAAATCTTTAAAAGAACTGTGCTGCATAAAATTTGAAGACTAGTTGTTCCTAAAGAATAATTTGAACCAAGTACTTTTGAAAAGCTAATTTTTTCTTTAAAATCTCTGAGGGTATAAATATATCTAAGAGGGGCAGATTTTGGAATTGTTTTCTTCAAGCAGAAATAATGATGTTTGCCCTGGTTGTCACACTTTTCCAAAGATACTCAAACACCAGGACAACCAATTGCAAATGCCTGTCCCTTTACCAGTCTGTACCAGTGGCTCTTGGAAAATAGAAAAAGTATGTTTCATTCCTGGCATGTGTGTGCTAGTACCCACATAGTAGGAACTTAGATAATAATTTATCTATCACCATTGTTATCTAAGATAAAGAAAATTAAAGAATAACCTTTAGTAGGCACATAAATGTTAGGTAAACTTAATTTAGAGTCAACCGTGCTGCTTAAAAGGAAGCATACAGCCAAAAATCTAAGGACTGGATTTCCAAGTATTAACACACAAAAAAATGGATACACAAGAGAAATCCTACCTAAACAATATGTGTGTGGTTTTTACTTTGTTTATGCCTGTGATTTTACTTTACAAAACATCATAGAAGAGCGAACAATTCTAACGAAAACAGTAAAGAGTAATTTTCTACTTTCCACTTTTATTTTTTTTTAACTACACAATATGCTTAACTTTCAAATTAATTCCTCATCCGCTAAAAACACACAAGAAGTCATCCAATGGGAGAGCATCTACTGCTCTAGTGAACTGACAAAAACTTTAGACATTAAGACAGAAACAGGAAGGAAACCAGAACATGCAATGAGGTTTAAGAGAATCAACAAGAGAGTGCATATGTTTGTGTGCGTGTGTGTGTGTGTGTACATGGGTATGTGCTTGTGTGTGTATGTGTGTGTACACACACATGTGTGTGTGTTAATTCCTATATAACAAAGAACAAACTCCTTTTTAATTTAGTATTTCCTAATTTAAATCCTTCTTTCATCTATTTATTTATTTTTTAAACATTCATTTATTTTTGAGGAAAGGACTACCCAGAGGCATAACCCATTATGAAAAGGAAGCCATAAAACTCACTTCCCAAAGCACCAGATGGTGATATAAAAAGCTCCTCACACTCTCTAGAGAAAGGAGCAGCTCCGTTGGCAGTGTCTTTGGTCACCCTACTTTATGCCTCACAAGTAAAGCGCTCAGCTATCCTGGGAGAAGCTGTGCACTTTAAAGCATATAGACCTTGCCCACCCCCTTTTGACAGAGGAAAGAAACCCCAGCTTCTGTGAAAGATTGAGAGCCACATGACCGAAGCCTCTTGGTGAGAGAGTCACTGTCTTCTTGTCTTCATTATCTAGATACTAACATAATCTAGCAAATAGGAGCTTTATAATGACCACTAAGTCAATGAAAAACATTTCTTCAAATAGTTTATACTTACACATGTTGACAAAATAACAGCTCTGAAAAGAACAAAAATAATCACCTTTGTATTCCCCAGATTGCCATTTTTAATAATATTAGTAATAGCAATAAACAGTAAGTACAGTACCTCAGAAAGCCCCTGGTTTTCTTCTGGCCCAAAAATAAGTCACTGAGCTACCCACAGTGAGCTGCAGGTAGTCTGGCAGTCCATCTCCAGAAGAGGATGGAGGAAAAGCAGCCACAGGATACAGGGAGTGGAAAATCCTCAATCCTGTGCGACCTTCTCTAGGCAGGAAGCTGCACAGACACATCTTGCCAAAACCCAGATTCTATGTATCCCACACTGGCAAAACCCATTCTCTCAAATGTATGCTTCAGTAACTTGGGATACCTCCTCTGGGTGTCATCATCTCACCGCCTTGTTAAGAGGAGAGCCGTCTTCCCTGTCATCTGGAAGGTTCTGTCTGTCCCATTTCCCCCATATGCAATCTGTGGGCAAATCTCATGCTGAAGCCATTCTTCATTCTTAGCTTCAACCTTTTATCTTTTTCTTTTAAGGTTTCCAACTTAATTTAAGTCTTCTGTTGAGCTCTTATTTCCTATATTTTGTTATGTTGGCTTAATCTTCCAAACTAATCATTGTTGGGAGTTAGAAGGAGCAGGAAGTAGATTCAATAAAAATATCAAAGAAATCATGATGATGAAAACTAACCTCCCATGAACACGGTAAATAACAAAATCAATTCACAATTCCTTTTAACAGTTTTTATCTATCAACAACACATAATTAATTAGATTTTATACTTCTTCAACTTCAAGATCAAACCAAGTCAAAGAAAAAAAAGTTTTAAAACATCAGGTACTGACCTGGGGATACGGGGAGGTCCTGGATTTTGACTTTGTGCTGGAGAGCCGAGACTTATTCCCCTTCCTGTTGTCAGTGATGGTGGGGGTGGAGCTACTAGCATAGGAGAAGGTGGGCTTAGAGGCTGAGATCTGGTCCAGGGAGAGCTGCAGACCTTTGTATTCTGTGTCTCTGCAGGGGTGAGAAACAAAGCCTTCAGTCAGCCTCCACAGGGAATAGATTCGCACAAATCACAAGAAAAGATAGTACTCCATATATAAAACAGAAAGCACATGTTAGTGGTCGAGCTACCTTTCCCCAAACAGCTGCTTTTCTAGAAATCTAGAAAAGCCTCACAGTCAACAAACGCCTGGGAATGTGACTGACTTCCACTGATTTTATTAAATAGAAGATGAAACCTCTTGTTTAATTACTCAGGTAAGTATTTTTAATTAAAAACCTAAAGAGTAAATATAATGACTCAGAAAGCCCTTTGGCTTTCTAGTAGCCCAGGAGAAATCTGCTGAATTACCCCAATGAACTTCGAAAGCTCCACAGTCCTTCTCCGGGAAAGGATGGATTGGAAGTGGTAAAGTGAGTTTGTATGCCACAGATGGTGCAATATGAATTTTTAAACCTGCCCTAAAGTTTTCCATGTGAGTGACCTCAACAGACAACCAGTGCTCCCAGATCATCAACAACAAAATCATTGTGATAAACATTTTAAACATTCCAAACATTCTTATAGCTAGCTGGCTTCAAATTAGCTAAAAATCCCTTTCAATGGGCTAAATCAGTTCTCTCAGAGTACATTTTAACACCATATTTTCCCATTCCTTTACTTATCAAATAAACATTCATTGTTCTCCTGATTTTGTGCTACATAGAAATATGAGAATGAAGACAATAACTATAATGTGTAGTAAATTATAATCTATTCAGGAGAAAAAGAATAAACATACTGACTGCAGATTGGTATTAAGGGACCAAGGAACTTCTGTTATGAAATACACTTGGTCTTGCAACCACAAGGCATTTCAGATATCATCAGATATCACTTGGAACTTTTCATTCTCCTCAGAGAATATCAACCCTACCCTCTAGTCCCTCAAAAAAAATTTTCAGATGTTCTTCTTTATCACCACTTGTGGGAGAAATTTCTTAAGGATTCCAGAACTAATTGGAATGTGCCAAGTTAACTGACAAATTCTTTGTACTCTATAGAACACTGTGAACTATATATCTCATCATATTTTGCTGACTTATCCTAGAGGTTTTAAAAGTAAGAGCCCCAACTCTAATTTGCAATCCTCTCTAAAATGCCTATGAAGCATTCATACAGGCATTTTATGCAAGTCTACCAGCTTCTTCGATTTTTTTCAATCTTACTTTTACTTTCTTCATTTTCCCATTCTAGGACACTAGCAAAATCAGGCAAATGGAAATATATAATTAATGACTTCAAATTTACTGTGAGAGATGATTTTTAAGTGTTCTTACTATGAAAAGCAAACATTAAGTATATGAGCTAGTGATGTAGGAAGGTTTTTTCTGTATTTCTTTGCTTTATTGGTTAAATAAAGACTCTGCCTGGCCTGTAGAATAGGACACAGCCCTTAGGTAAACAGAGTAGACAGAAC
>JAQHUG010000522.1:352339-401801 GCA_028555095.1 Dicrostonyx torquatus | reverse complement strand
AAGAGATGGGATCAGGGAACACTTCCAAATACATCCTACTCCAGCACTCCCTCCCACCACCTAGTCAGGGAGACTCTGAGCCCTAGTGTCCCTGGGCTCACCCCAGGATCGAACCAGTCTGGGCTGGGGTACTCTGGCTCTCTCTTTCTTATGTAGATAAGAAGAGAGCCTTTCTTTTGTACTTAATACCTTTTCTCTTTCCACCCCCAACCCACAAAGACATTTGTTGCTCATTTTGATGTGTGACATCCCTCAAACTTGGTGTGGCACCTGTTGTAGACCAGGAACTCAGTGAATCTTTTGTAATCTTTTATAATTTAAATCATTTATAAAGAGTCTTAAAAACTGAAGAACCTAACAATGCATCAAAATGACTACTGATTTATTACTCTTAAGCAAACTTCTGCCTTCCTAAAACTTATGTTTTCTTCTTTCAGAGCCCAAAGACTCATATATATATATGTGTATATATATATATATATATGTGTGTGTGTGTGTATGTATGTATATATATGAATACATATCATATATATATTCATATATATTTGTTTGGGACTTATTAGTGTGTTAAAACTATTTTTATTTCATTAAAATAAACACCTATTAAAAGACATTTTCTCAATGTTATTTTTAATTGAGCATAGTACCAAAACATTCACACATTATTTCATCTAATATTCAGAATGACTCTAGGAGGTAAAGTCCCCACATCTTACATATTAAAACTAATAACAGTAGAGCTGAGCAACTTGCCTGGTCACAGAGCTGGTGAGTGGCAATGCTGGGACTAATCAGTAGACTCTTGGCTACTCTGCTATCTTGTTCGATAGTACATACTGCAAGCTCATTTTATAACACAAATTTCAAAAGCCTTGTCAGGAATCTCCAGGGTTTGAGGTATCTTAATAAGAAGCCTAGAGGTTAGGTTGCACCATACTCTCTCGTAAGAAAAGAACTGGAGAGGCAAATGCAGCTTTTTGACCCTGAAAATCCACATCAAGTCCTACACTGATTTTGCACTTACTTCCCTGTCCTAATACATACATTTGTCACACTTTCTTTCTGAAAATTAGTATCAGTGCAAAACCACTAAACATGCCAGTGCTATACATTCTTTTCAATAGTTCAATTTTAGAATACTGATATCTCAAACTTTCAAGTAAGTTTTAAATAAGTTCAATTTAAAATACTTTCAAATAAGTTCAATCTAGAATACTGACACCTCAAACTTTCAAAAGTATGTTCTGTGCATAGGTGCAAAAAATTATTATTAAATTCATGTTGAATGTGCACCACTAATAATTTGTAAAAAGCAAGATCCAAAAAGTCCAGAGTGAAGAAGGGCAGAAATGCTTCCAGCAATCGCACAGAATAGCCATGCTGCAAATGAACACAACTCACTGACTCATGTCAAAAGATACTAACCCTGTTTCCCACCCGTTAAGTCCCATCCCTTACCTTGAACTCTGTGTTCCTCGCTCCTTTTCAAACTGGGTCAACCTGACTTCTCACGTTAGGTGGGTCTCCTATGTTTGGCTAAGTCAACTACAGACTGTTTGAGCTTGAGTGATAGCCAGAACTTTGTTTCACATACAGCAACACACAGGCCATGCAGAACAAGGACAAAAGGCTGATGGGCAAAGGTTTTAGCCTATCAGGCTAATAGCCACGCCACACCATTAGCCATTAGCTAATTATTCGGGGTTGGACCATCAGGTCCCAATTAGGTATAAAAGCTTGGGTCCGCGTGGGATCGCTCTCTCTGCTGATCGTGGGTTGGTGAGAGTCTTTGGAGAAGCATGGATCCAGGGTCTGGTATTGTAATTCTGCTTGTGTTCCTTACTCCTATTAAAGTGTATGTCTTAAAGATAGCTGGCTTGGGCAGTAATTAATTGAATCTCACAAAAGGCCCCACTGAATACCATCAAAAAGACAAATGTTTCACGATGTATGCACTTGAAGTTATAGTTACTAACAGCAGGGAGTACAGTTACTAAAAAGGCACTGGTTCCAATTAAATGAAAGACTAGTAAAAAGCTTGACTCCTCTAAATGTTCCTTTTCTCTGGGAAGTAACCTCTGCCAGGTGTTCTCAGCCATTCTACCACAGAGGAGGCCCTGAGTAAACCCTGGCTTCCCTCCCTCCAAGCAGATTTGTCTCCTGCCTTTAGAGCTCATGCCAGCAACAGCAACAACTGCTGAGCCGAAATGAACCACGGAAATCACACTTAAGGCACAGCCTTTATAATGTAGAGTTAAGAAACTGTGTAGAAAGGAGACATTTATAAATACCCAAATCTGTGGTAGATTCTTAAAAATTCAAGACTCAGTCAAACCCCAAACTCTGTCAGTGTTCTACACAAAATCAGCCTCCTCTCAACCCTCTGGGCTTTGCCTTCACCATAGACAATTCTTTTCCTTTCCAGAACCTTGGACCTTGGAACGCCCAGAACATAGGAAAAAGAGAAAGGGGTCCTTCAACCAAGACAAAGGGTACAGGTTCTTCATTACAGATATTCATCAGTAATTTCCACGTTTCATTTAAGCCCCAGCCAAGTCATCTTTGCATAACAGTGTAAGCACACAGCACTTTAACCCAGTGCATTTTCTAGCACCACCTGCTCAGCTGTAAAGACATCAATATCAAAAGCCAATGGGAGCAAAGCACAGAGAGATACCCTAAGAGTAGCAGCAGGCTTTTAGAAATTATTGAGGCACGCACAGTCACGCACACTGACAGTTGAACCCAGCACTTCAGGCACACAAGGCAAGCACTTTACTACCAGGCTATATTTTATTTTGATATTAGATCACACTAAATTACCAGTGCAGAATTTGAACTTCTCCTGTAACCCAGACAGGCCTTGAACTTGTGATGTTCTTGCCTGAGCTTCTGGGATAGTTATGACTGCAGGCTTATATCACCAGGTCCAGCTACAGAGACTCAGAGCTTATACCAAATATAAGAGTATTCCCCAAAACAAGATAGAAGGAAACAAAAGCATGCTTTCCTTAACTGAAATAAAAACTCCTTTTGAATTTTGAACCATGTTCACTTGTCTCAGCCTCCAAATAATGGAATGACCCTATTCTATGACTTCCTTTCCTATTCTATGACTCAAAAATCAGAACATTTTCCCACCCACAGACAAGATAGCCAGAGGAGAGATGAGGCTCGTCATCACCAAGTAGTCATCACCCAGAAAGCAAGGGGAGATCCTTTAAGTCACAGCAGCAATAAAGGAAGGAGTAGAGTCAAGAAGGAAGAAGAAAACAGACAGCAGCCTAGGAAATGGAGGAGTGAGTGGAAGTTCCCAGCACTCAAGTACAACCACAAGGGTGATGGGGTAAAGCCAATCACCTCACATTGGGGTGTGGCCATTGAGACCCCAGGTAATGAAAACGGGAGAGAACACAGGCTCTCTCTCTCTGACTCGCTCCACATGGCGTCCTGTGATCAGAAAGGACTTCGGACTTCCCTGTTTCTGTGAGTCTTCCCTCTTTTCATTTATTAAAATACCTTTTCTTATTGAGCTGGCTTGGTTAATTATTGAATCGCTACACAAGGGACAATTGCTGTCATTGAACCATTTCTCTTAAGGAAGAAATGGAAACACCTCACAAATTACAAAAGGTAATTTGTGTCCATTCTGATAAACAAGATTACTTATATTAGCAATTCACAAACATCTGATTTTCACTGTGTTTTACAAGAACATAAAACATTAAACCTGGTAGCAGAAATGAAATGCATAAAAGCAGCAACATATCTATAATCTAGAGAGATGCAAAAAATCAGAAAAAAACAAAATATTTGTGATCTACATTATTATTACAATAATATTGAAAATATCCTTAATAAGGCTTTTGAGGGGAATTATCTGTTAATTAAATATCACGGATAAGATGCCACCACTAAGCTTGTAAACAAAATGTTAATAGCTGAACACAAAGTTCCGAAGAGCAATGTCAAGGCAGCTTTTTAATCTTCCACCATGAATTTGCATGAAAGCCCACTCTGAAGTTGGATGGACTGACCAGTACAGACCTTCATCACTTAAACTCCCCGTCTGGCTTTTCCTCCCCTAAACCAGCTCTGCTTTCACCCTCACACAAGGCAAGATACTGTCATTGGCACAGAGCCTTTAATTCTAGCTTCAGGTCATAAAAGGAATGAGGACAGATTAGTCGAAGGGCATTAATGTATAATTAGATAGGGAGAATAAACTCTGATGCTCAATTACATGATAGGGTAGTCATAGTAAACAATATAATTAATATTTCCAAAAACTCTTTAAGAGATTATTTAATGGTGTCACCACGTAGAAAATGTGACTATTTGAGGTAATAGATAGCTGAGAGCCCTGAGAACTATAATAATGACAGGCCTGACCAAGATATTCCAACTGTGTGCAATTGTGGTACAAATGTTATTGGAGTATCCAACTACTTTTTAGTTGAATCTAAGGTCTGCCCCAAGAGATGGAACCATAACTGTCATTGTTACTGAAGCCAAGAATCTATGACAAGATAAATCATAGGCCCTAGGGGAAACCCTAGTACTATTATTCAATTAGATGGACATAGTATTAAAATGACTCCTAGTGACTTATTGCTGCACCCACAAATCAGAGCATCTCTCAACCCTTAACTGAGAAGTTTCTCCTTGCAGTAGATGGTTATTGACACAGAAACCCTGAGACTATGGAGCACTCGACCCTAAATGAGACATACATATCACAGCCTTCCCCCAAAGGCTCAGGGATCTTCTCTGAAGATAGGACCAAAAGATTGTTAAGAGCCAGAGATGATGGACAACTTTAAGGAAACAGTTTTCCAGACACAACCAGGCAGTTCCACATATCAGCTCACTGCAGTTGAGACAGCACGCACTGTAACAGCTCAAGCTCAAACCAGATACAAGCCCAGCATGGATGAAGGGAGGTAGGCATGGCATCCTACCACTAGCTTGGGAGCTATTGGCATTCGATATCAAATGCTGCTGGGAAAGGGACAGTCAATTTTCTTTAACAGTGTGACAATTGAGCAACACAAATTGGGCTCAATGTTGTTTGTTTTTTTGTATTATAAAACAAAATTAAAAAACCCTGGACTTTGGGTGGATAGGGAAGTCAAGGGAGAAAGGATAGACTTGGGAGGAGTTGGTAGAAGGGGATGAATATAACCAAAGACAAGGACTAGGTTTGATTTCTAGCACCCACAGAAACAGCTCAGAATCTGTGGCAACTACAGTCCCAGGGAAAACAATGCCCTCTTCTGGCCTCCATGGGTACTGCATGCACATGATGTTTGATAATTTTAATAATTTTAAAGATTAAAAATTAATCCCTGGCTCTATCCTTATCCTGTGTGAGCCTCGATTTTCTCACCCAGCAAAAGAGAAGTTAGACCTCTGATCTAGCCACTAAACAGAACTCTCAAGAAAAAAGTCAAGCAAGTAAAACGTGTTTTGGAAGAAATGTGTGTTCAGAGTTTGTTTCTTTAGAGAAGACTAAATTTTCAAGTTTATAAAAGATGAAGTCAAAGCAAATACAACATATTTACATTCCAGCATGCATAAGGCAGAAATAGAAGAATTAGGAATTTGAAGGCTACTCAGTAAGACCTTTTCAAAGGGGAAATCCCAGCACTCTGGAGGTAGAGGTAGGCAGATCTCCCTACAGAGCAAGTTCCAGGACAGTCAGCTACACAGAGAAACCATGTCTTGAAAAAAAAAGCAAAGAAACAAAAAGAAAATTTTAATTAAGGTATATTAGAAAATTTTAGGAAGATTAAGATTAAAGTGAATATTAGTATATAAGGAGACTAAACCTCACGGCTCTGACGCTCTCTTGGGGCTTCCTTTCCATAGAGGGTTTGGTAGATACAAATTACTGTTGATACTACCATGCCTTCAGTCTGTTTCTATAATTATTAGGTACATAAAGGATTATCTGCTGATAACATTGACGCTCAATATAATTGTGGTAGGTATTAAATACATCTAAGGATGGACTCTATTTTGTGGGTAAATGTTGTGCACAGTTACAGTTTTGAGCCATCAAAAAATGCTCCACAGATCTGTGGCATAAGAAGGGTCTGTTTGCTGTTTACTGTAGGTCAGTAAGTCAACAGGGCCTTCCTTCATCTGACGTCACGTGAAACACAGAAGAGGAGTGGTTTTGATGATTACATATTGTTCACCAATTTTCAAAATGTATTTTCTAAATCTTACTAGCAATAGAAATATCACTGGTCCTTAATTAATTTTTTAAAAAATAAAATCTTAACACTGAAATTAATTGGGCACCATTAACCTATCTGGAAGAACAAATGAATTCGAAAGTGTTTTAACATTCACTGGTTAAAGCAAGGGTATATAAAGTTTTCTACTCACCAAATATGCTACATTTTAAGTCTTTTTTAATTATGAGGTTTCTCGGAATATTTAATTGAGAACAGCATGCAGACAAGAACTAGAGGCTTGGACTCTGCGTTTATTACAATGCAGAGCACTTTTCTCTCTGATGTTAAGTATCTCTCCTTCAGCATTGATCAACTTTTCTACAAATTCACAGAGATACTTAGAAGATAGCCGCAAATCTGGATTGTCTCCATTGGCTGTTTTCAGTAACATAAAAATTGAAGTTTTTACAGAGAAAACTACTTCCTTCTATGTGATCTATAAACCACCCGACAACAACACTTGAGATTTTCCACTAAACGCAGTGTTCTAAATTCTAAACTTACTAAACAAGCAGAAGCAAGCTCTTTACCGGAAAAAAAGGCTGAAAAAAAAATATTGATCCAGATCATTCACAATCTAATTTTTCTTTTTTTTCCAAGCACAACATCACAACAGTATTAGTCTATAATTCTTATTAGGAACCAAGTTTAAAACATGCTAGACTTTAGGGCTATAGAAGCCATCACAAAGTACTGAAATCACTGCCTATCTCCTTACTACGGTCACCCGTCAAAGAACCCTTGATAGATATTGGTGGCAGACTGATTTTCATGGCACATATAAACTAAGGTTAATCCACACCTTCACTCGCTTCTATAGGCAGTAATTCAGAATACTATGAATGTGTCGTCATGTACAGTAGCTAGGCAGGACATTTGGGATGCAATATCCGCAATGTCCACAATTTTATTTGAAATTATTTAATAGGAAATATACACATAAAAATCAACCACATACAGCCAATAATGCCGTAAAGGGACATAAAAGAAATGTGGGAAATAGCAACGATGTACTATTCTTTCAACATATAGGTCTAAAAAAATTGTTGATATTTTAAATGATAGTTGCACCTCATTGATTTATCTTAAAAGGAGAAGAGTATTTCTTAATTTTAAAATGTACAGTGTCTATAATCGTAAAGAGATCCAGCATTTTCCTTTTTCCTTTAAATTACATTTCATAGTTTATTGGGTGTTACACATTTTCAATTTTCTTTGCATTAAATACTAATGTTTTCCATCTGAACTAGCTATGAATAATTACTACTACCAATTAAACTGAAGTACTATGAATTCCAGACTCCAGTCTTCATATAATGTGCTTTCCTCTTGTACCTTACACGCCCAGGCCTCTCCCTAACAGTCACTGTGTTTTGCTACGTTCTCAATGTATCTATGCTCTTAATACTGAGGACAGGTGTCTCTCGCATTTAATGCACATTTTAAAGACTGGGAGCACTCAATGTATAAGAAAACTCTCTCTAATTATGCATATCGTACAGAAAGTCATAAACGGTCCTGGTTTTGTTTTATTGTGGTGAGGATATTGCAAAAACACAGTAGGTGTTACATCGAACCACAGACACCAAAGAAGCTGGGATTCTTTACACTCTGGCGTCTTTGCATTTTTCTCTCCAGATTTGCAAAATTGAGTGCTAATATCGAAGGCAGCAAGGCACAAGGTTAAGAGCATCCTACTTTCCCTACATGCACTGCTGCAGCTACTCACTAAGGCAAGGTTCAGGAGATTTCTGTTCATTGGTGCTTTTATTAGATAATAATGACTGATCTTTTTCATAAGTGTATTTAAACAATACATTTGCCATCAGAAAATCAGAAAAATAAACTTCTCATGAACACAGCTTCTACCAAAACCCCACACTCTCATTTGATCATTGATTACTTAAGATTTTCCTCTACTTTCATGTCATGGAAATCACTTCAAAGTGTACATTATATAAAAGTTTACATTTGGAAAACATCTGGACTGTCAGGTTATCTGGGGGCTTGCTTAGTATTTCAGGGAACTGTTGAGGTGGTATATTCGCACTTACCATTCTCTGTCTGCATGAAGTAACCCCAAACAAATGGGGCTATTCACCACTTCCATAGAGAATCAATAGGCCTGTGGTTAATTTGTTAAGACAATGTAAATTAGTAACTTCCAGCCAGATGTGCAATACACACATCAAAGGAATGGCAACCTGTTCGTTATGGAAATCCTGTCAACACACACAGAGCCAAATGATGACATTTCATCTGAAACAGTTTTCAAATTTGCAGCTATAAAAATTGTTCTGAGAATTTTTATACAAGGAATTGGAGCTGAGACTCATAAAAAGGGTAAGCAATGTCAGCTTTCCACCTCCTGTGCCTGTGCATTGTGTGTGCTTCTATTTTCAGCCGAGGTGCATTACATTCAGTAAATGTGTGTGCCATGCTAGTTCTCCTTCCATAAATCATGCATTTCTCCCAATACTTCCCTTTTAATCAGATGTAAAGTTAAAAGTCTAATTTGACAGCTCTCAAGAAATGTGTAAAGAAAGATGCAGACAACAGAAGGAAAAAGAACACTTACCTACTGAAAAGCAAAAACAGAATATTTCAAAATGACTCCAAACAAATTAAGCTTACCAATTGGGAGGTCAAGCTTTCATTCAGATCATTTGTAGGGGTGTGTATCACTATATACCTGGTTGTTTGATAAAGAATAATTACTAACTACAGGCACCACCAGAGAACAGAGGTTACATAAAATGCATGCTATGGCTCAGACACACAAAGCACCTTCTTTAAAAATGTTCCTTTCTTTTCCATGGTAAGCAAACATAATTTTTCACCCATCAATACCTCTGCGTTAAGGGTATGCATAATTATGCCTTGCCAATTTCTCATGCTTATTTTAATAACGTGAAAAACATTAGATAGATGGATTGTTTCATGATACTCAAAATAATGGTATGTTTTTACTCTGTATTAAAATACACTACCTCGTTGCTATTACAGAAATCAAATCTTTCTTTTAATATGGTTTACTAAAATGTAAGCAATTAAAATATTCTTAATAACTGCCTATTTTGAACATATAGATTTTAATAAATAACACATAAGTATACATGAACTTACAAGCACAAATGCACATGTGCATGTATAAGTTTATAATGGCCCTAAGCATCTTTACCTAGCGAAAGGCCGTGACCGTGGCTGGTCTTTGAGTTCAAACATAACTACCTATTATTTTTAAACAAGCAATCCTTATTTAAATTTATTTTCTGAATCTACCAAGTTTTCTTACTAAACAAAGCACTGAGTGTTATTGCTAAGCGTATTTCCAGCCACTACATTTTTATCTGACAATGGAAAGCAATGTGGAAGAAGTATAAACCTCATCTTGTACTTTATACTCTGCTCCAACGAGCATCCTTTAACCAACTTCCTAATGACAAAATAGCATTTCCGCTAAAGACTGGTGTATCAATACTTCCAAAGTAAAGAATTTCTGAGATCCCCTAAAATCACAAGTTTTCAACCCCTTCAAGAAACGAATAAATGCACACACAAAAGATTTCTTTATAAAGACTTCAGCCCTATGCAACTTGACTTTTGCAAACCCTGCACAGAGCGTGCTTCCTCAACAGGCGCCTGTACCAGACCACGGGATCAGCTGCAAGGCATGTTTCTGGAAAGAACAAGATTCCAATGCAGCTGCAGCAGCTGCCCTGTCTGTCACGCCCGGCAGATCCAGCGAAGATGTGTCAATCTAGCACCCACAAATCCCTGTTGCCTAATACATAGCCTTTGCTTTCTAGAGGTTAAAGTTCTACTCTGCCGGTCACTCAGGCTTTTGTGGTTCAAGGAAAGAAATGCTCCTTCAGAAATTCTAACTTTGATTGCAGACTCTGTTTAAAATTAAGAACTTCAAACCCGAGATCTGAAAAAGTGAAACAGATGGCCAGTTTCTTAATAGTAAATGGCCCCGTACATCGGATCTTTCCCTCCCTCCTCTTTTCAGCCGCATTAAATTTTATTTAATACAGGGTTCGCTTGAAAAACCTTTCAAGAGAGAAAAGAGAGCAAATATGGACAGTATTGCCAAAACTCCTAAATCTTTTCCTAGAAAACGGCGAAGAGAGCCCTCAAAATCCCCGACCTGCAACAAACCGCCTCTCCGGGGAGACCGGAGCCTGACCGTGCACACAAAATACAGTTGGAGAAGGTGGTCTCAGGCTGACACTCAAGCACTCACGTGAGAACGTAATTGACGCTGACGATGCAGTGCGGCCTCGAGGAGCGGCTGTTGTGAACGATGGTGGCGTAACTCTGCACCCAGACCCAACCGCCGTGCTTCGCCAAAAACCTGTAGTACTTGGTGGTAACTTGACCCTTCACCAACACTAGAAAGACAGAAGTAGATGTCGTGAACGGGCCTGTCCTGGACAGGTCCCAAGTGCTTGGTGGTTTGAGTGCAACGCCCCTCATTGCCATACCAACTGCGCCAGTGCAAGTGGGAGAGATGATGGGCAAATTCCCAATCAATTGACTGCCTGTTAAACTGAATCGACCTCCCCCACCCCGCCCCACCAATAGATACCTATTATATGCTAATGATTGGTGTGGGCCCTCCTGGGGGCCCCCCCCGCTGTCTTCCACATTAGCAATAGGGAAAACACTAAAAACCAGACTGACTTTTTTTCCTGCTGCAAAAGGGGAAGTCCAGCTCTAAATCCTCAATCCTGGGAGATTAAGCTCCCAGCAAAGCTGTATCAAAAGCTAGGTGAGTTAATGCTGGGTGAGGAAAGTAGCCTAGGTTGTTTAAACAGTTCTCATCTTTAGTGATGTTTGCAGGTAAAGAATGAGACCCCACTGGGAGAACGCACCCCCTCCCACTCCGTTAGTATTAGCAGCTCCATTAAGTCAAAGATACCAGATGGGTCTCTGCAGTCCCTACTACCAGATACCAGATGGGTCTCTGAAGTCTCTCCTACCCCTCTAGGGGAGAACCCCCAGCAATCTGTTTGGAGGCTCCGCCACTCCCTTGAGAGTAGGGTGGGACCTTACGTAAGTGATGCGCGCAGCGTAGGTGGAAGATGTCACAGCCATGCACGTGATGGTATAGGGTCTTCTCAATCAAGTCCTGAGGTTCATACCCAGTCAGCTCTGCCACCCTGGGGGGAAAAATCCCTAGGGATGAATGTAGGACTTTTCATCACCTGGGTTCTCGGCCCCATTTCTTGGGCTAGTAAGATCGAGGGAAGGCTCTCCCTCTCTAAACACTGTCATTCTTTAGAGTTCCTTTCTCGACTGCCCACCCACCTGGAGTCCAGGAAAATAAGCTTCATGTCCAGACTGGCTCGGAACATGAACATGTTGCTGTGTAGTTTGATTTCTGTGACAGCGCTCGGAGGCAGGGAGTGACCCACAGCCACCAAGCCCACATTCTGGTAGCACCCATCGAAGGGCGACATATCCAGGCTGTACTGGCGGATCTTCAGGTAGCCGCTACAGTGAATGACCTGTGATGGAGGGGGAGGGGCGAGACTCAGCAGAGGTCGGGAAGAGCTCCCTAAAGGAAGCAGAGGAGTTGAAACATGTTAAGATTCTACTTGGCCACAAATCATAAGGTGCCCCCAAAAGAGTGACCGCACAGCCATGGTGAATTCACGTGGGAGCTCGTAAAAGAAGGAAAATTAGAGAGAGATGCAAATGGTTGGTTCCCACCAAGTCCTACCACCCACGAATTGGGGCAGGGAGCCTACTGTCCATTGATGTTGGCATTTAGCTAAAGAACCCCAGCTTGCAGCTAAGGCTTTGGTCCCTGAGAGATAAATGACTAAAGGGTTTAGAAGCTTTACAGGCTCCTCTCTAAGAACAGCCCAGTGTCCTGACATAGTCTTTTAAATGTCCCTCGGGTATCCACAAAGTTTAATGACCTTTCAGGACTGCGCTATGACTGTGGTCCACAAGTGTGGTTCCTAGGGCAGGAACCAACCTCCCTTGCCCCAGAAGCCTGAAGCCCTGCCTGGCCACCCTCAGAGTGGACCTTCCAACTCAACCACACACCTTGTAGCCACCGCAAGTGAGGCCAGCGTTCCGCTTGGCTAAAACACACTTCATCCTCAGAAAGAAGGAGCGTTCAATCTCATACTCTGTGAGAAAGAAGAGGAGGAAGACTCAGGATGAGAGACAGAAGAAGCTGCCAAAAGAAGCAGCATCCCAGCCAAGACTAACTGGTGGCAAGCCCCCAAGCTTACCCTGGACGAAATGAGAGTGGTAGGGCTGGTGAGCCGTGAGCACCGCTGTCATCTCATCATGGTCAGCTGGGTGGATATATTCGTAGATGCTGTTCCCAGTCAGCTCCACCTGTAAAGAGGGAAGGTCACCATCTCTGTGGTTATACAATGCCCCCCAGAGGAAGCTGAAAACTTGCATGGCGGGGGGGGGGTCTGTAGGGCCCTAAAGATGGAATAGGCTCTGCTGCTTGCTACCTGATGCATCTAATCTAACTCTCAGCTTCCTTACCTGTAAAATAATCATAAATGTCAGTAGTAGTGAAAACAATGGTAGTCACAGTTACACCCCTTGGAGCACTTACGTGTAAACTCCTACCACCAAGTCTGGCTTATGGTAAGAAAAAAGTATTCTAAAAAGTAGCAATTATTTAAGCCTGCAGTAGCAAGCTAAAGGAGAAGGGAAATCCAGGTAGGGGTTGAGACTGAGTCCCTCTGTCACCTGAGAGGTTTCCAGTGCCCAAATGCAGATATAAAAAGATCTGGAAGCCCTCCCCACAATTCCAGCTGTGAACACTGCAGCCTGGAAGGACGAACCACTCACCTACCTGAGAAAGGCCCAGGTGAACTGAAGCTGTCTCAGAAATGTACATGATCTTTCCATCTGGGGCCACCACGAAGATGAAGCCATCCAGAGTCTGGGGAGGCAGAAATAGAGTGAGAGATCTGAGAAATGAAGCAAGGAAAACAGAAGTTAGACACAAGCAGTACAGAAAGATGAGGCTGTGACAGACTGTCCAGAAACAGGACACAGAATAACCACAAGAATCTCCTTTCTTCAACTTCCCAAGTCTGTAAATGCAGCACACGGCACTGGCAGGTCAGAGTGAGGCTATGGACAAGACTAACGTCCTATAAAGACTCAAGATCCACTGAAATGGAAAAAAAAAATCTGTAGCTCACAAAAGTCTGGGTGTGGGAATGGAATCACAGTCTATGACAGGAACAGGAAGTAGGTGGGGCCCTCAGGACAGTGGTGCCGGTAAGAACCTCTGTTAATATTGAAGGGTTCCATAGAGGCAATGATCAATAGTGAAGAGAGAAATAGCTTGACTTGAGAAAGATCCAGAATGGCAGACACTGGTTGACATGGAAGAACTGGCAACTTGAAGTTATAGACAGAAGGAAGCTGGCCAAGACTCTTTCAGAGTCAGGAGAGGTGGATTTAGGGGATGAGAGGCTTTTCTGAGCAACCAGTCTGTAAAGTAGTGTGACACTGTATGTTTGTGTATGCTTACACGGATGCATCAAGCTGGAAGGCTCATTGTAAAGAAACTTCTGAGACTTTCCCTGTCCCTTCATCTCTGTGAATGAGATAATGGAGACCTATGATAAACCCAACTCCTCTTAAGGAGCTCAAAGGGACAACCAGCCTGAAGATAAATGTGTTGACCACACTATTAAGTAGATAGAGATGAATAGGCAAGTGACCCAGTAACTATGCCTTACGGAGGCCCCAAAGAACTTCAAGGTTCAGCAGACCCCGGAAGAAGAAGAAAGGACTGGAGAGAAGAACATCTCAAGCAGAAGAAATGATGCAATAAAGTCAGAGACTGAAGGAAGTCTGATGTGTTAAGAGCTGGTGAGGCTGGTGTGAGATGGGGCTACATAAGCACATACTCTGGATTTTTAAAGCTTGTGTCAAATTGAGGACCCTGTGATTGCCCTGCAGTCGTGTTTCCAACAGTAATTCTAAGCAAGAGAATAATATATTTTTGTGTGTTCTTGTTCCCCGGCAGAATGATCTACATGAATCAGGATGAGGAGCCCATGTAGCTATCAGCCTGAAATCACATCTAAGAAAGGGGAGAGTCTAATTTAAGGATGACACTGAATGCAAATTTTATATTAACTTGCTGGCAGAAAGAGAAAGTAAGGTTGATTTCCTGGCTTCAGTAAGAAGGCTATGCAGAAGACTGGAAACATAGAGAAATTGAGATCTTGTTGTGAGCCTGTGTCACCTCTCCAACTGGAAAGCAAGATGGTGTGTAATTAGAAGTCCGAGAAGGGAGATAATACATTCTTGTCTTAAATGTCTAGGTGGCAGTAGGAGACAAAAGTTGAGAGTCCAGAAGAAGGTGGTCTAAAGACCAGCTTGGGTCACAGGGACTAAACAGTTCAGGTAACAAGTGTTGGTTTATGTCTTGCAGGAGTCTTTGGAGCTGCAAGAGGAGAAAAGAGTTAGACATTTCCAAATGACATCACAGGCAATAGTATGACATTTAAAAGAAGAAGAAGAAGACAGGGAGAAGAGAAAAGAAATTGGGGAAAGAAGAGAGTGCTGTCACTAATGTCACCTCCTCCTTTGCCCAAATGACTCTTTTTCACCAAATCCTCTCTAACTCATTTCAATTCAGAAAGGAGGCCTCCTCTTTCCCTTTCTGGTTTTGCTCTGTAATACCCACACCCCCAGCAACACCAGAGCATGCCTAAGAATGAAACCATCAGGAAGGCAGGGCTTTTCGTGGGGCTCACTGCTGATCTGCCTGTGTCTGCTAGCTGAATGAGTTCGAGAAGTCCTTGATATCAGGAACCTGTGTGGGGCCCAGTGGAGGAAAAATCAGACTGGAGGGAAGTGGAGCCAAGGGAGAGGAGAGTGAAGAACCCCCCCCCCAGAACTTCAGAGTGTTAAAGAACTGTCGGAAGTCTAGTGAAAGGAAAGAAACCCCTGAGAAAAGTATAAAGGAAAAAGCTGTTTGGGTTTTGTTTTCTTGCTCACACTGCTAGGGAAAAAATATACAGGAACTGGAAGAGATGGTATCACGAAGGCAGGTACTTCATCTGAAGTAAGATGTTTCAGCAAAGGGAGCTATGGACTTTTCTAGATAAATTCAAAGTGGAAGCCAGATCAGTAGGGAAATACTCACCCAAGCCCTCTCTTTGTTCAGTTTTTACTTGACTGAAACATCTTGCCTCTAGGAAGGAGAGGGGAAAGTAGCACTGGGAAATGAAGGACTCAGCCTCAGGACTCTGTTCCTGTTGACTGCTTCCTAGGCTTCTTAGGTTCCAGGATACTATGCTAGGAGACCCTAGTGAACCCAAATAATAATAGAGGGTGCAGGGTGGGGACAAGTGTCACTCCTAAAAATGCCACCGGGATAATAATATTTAAAATATTTGCTCTGCAACTTAAGTGGCCAACGGGCAGTTATAAACCCTCTGCACTGCAAATAACAAGGTAATGGCCACCTCACATTGTTTAAACTCATTACTGGGGATTCATATGTGTGTTGTTGTCGGATTTGCACAGAGCTTGGACTAGTCTGAAGTGACGGGCACTGACAAAAGGAGTACGCCTGGGAACTACCGGGAAGAGACGAAATGAGTTGCAGACGCAGCTGGATCCGGAATGTGCCGGCTTAAAGCACTGAGGGCATTTGCAGCAGATTCCGGTTATTTCCTTTGCAAAGTCTTCATTTCAGATGCTTCTTCCTTCAGTCCTGCCTTCCAGGCCTGGTGCAGCGCATTACAGTTTTCTTAGGCGAAAATAGACAAACGGAACTCCCTCACTTGGATGGAGCCCTACTGGGGCCTTGCCAGGCTGATTTGCAACCTTGGTCGGCACTTTGCCTTCCCTTCAACCTTTCAGGCACCACTGGCCCATCCGCACCCAGCTAAATTAAGATCTCAGATCTAAGGGGAACTATTGGGACCCCCCTCCCTCTCCCCCACCCCGAGAAAACAAAAGCCCGGGTGCTGCCCAGGCGGCCGGTAGTCTTGCGTCTATACCTGTAGTAGATGAGAGCCCAGTTCTCGACCAACGTTGTCCAAGGGACTGGTTCGACTGGTGTGGCCCCACGCCTCGCCGAGCCCTATGGAGACACACAACCTTCAGTGAAAGACAGTCGGGGGCTAGGGGGCTAGAAGACAATTACGGTTTCTGACACTCGGGGAGCGGGTTACCACCGCCGGTTTCCAGATGCGATCTGGCGGGGGGGGGGGGGACACTAGGTCAGCTGGCAGCTCCTGTCCCGCAGGAGTTCTAGAGGCCTCAGGCCTGGATAATTCCAGCACTATCTTCGGAATGGGTTCCTGTTTTTCTGGTGAGAAGAGTATTTCGTTTCCCAAGTTTTCATCTTTGTCCTTTATATGCGACCTGAGACCAACGCAACTGGCGCTCAAAGAAACCAGAGGCCACCGGCCATATAGGCACAGTCCCTGGTGGCCTTTCTGATTGGCTGCCGGGCTTTCTGGACGCTGGTTTCCCTCAGCCTGACCTGAGTATTTTTTTGGAGCAATCCCTATTTGTGGTTGACTTCCAACTTCTCTTTCACCAGCATCTCTAGGCCCTGACTTATCCTCAGCATCCTTATTTTCCCTCCCCACAAAACCACCAACTACTTTTTTGGAGTCAATTACTTTGAGGTGCCAGCCATTCCGCACCGTTTTCGTTCTCTTCTGGGCTTAGAATCGGTTTCCCCACTTGTCTAGTACCATCTGTCAACAAAGACAGGCCATTCCTCCCCTTTGTTTTAGCCAGTCAACCTTTCAAGCCTTTGACACAAACTTTTTTGAATATGCTTTATTTAAGAATCCCCATATACTAGTATAAATATGGTCTACACCCGCATTGAGAATGAAATAAAAATAACAAAAAGGTGCATAGGCATGTTCAACTATTTACGAGTATCTTTTAAATGTTGCTGATAAAAATTACTTCAGTAGTTAAATCCTTTCGTTTTTACATCACGTACAAGACTTAATCGTTTTCTTTTTTTTAAGGTGACCTTTTTCGTTAGGAACAAATACTTTGAAACGTATTTGTTTGACACGTAACAAACATGCTTGAATTGTAATATGGAAAGAAGAGTTTTTCACACTAAGACATCCGGTTAGACTTTTTTGAAGGTGTTGACTAGGACCTGCTTTCTAAGCGAGTGATCAAAACCCTGACAACGAGTAATGGCAAGCGCCCCTCAGGCTCAAATGGGGTCTTTCTGGGTGTTTGCACACCTAAATAAATCTAACGATTTCCGCACTGCTCTGCAAATATTGCGGCTCCACTCCTGCGGCTGCCTCCCTCCGTTGATAGCTCAGTGTGATCCTCCCTGACGCTCCAGTACGTCTGGTTTCCCTCCCCAAGTGACTCTGTGATCCTAGCCCCAGTCATCCTCCTGGACCAGTACGGGGAGGGGGGGGTGTCACAGTCACCTATACAAATCCCTTCGATTTTGCCGTCCCCCCTCCCCTTCCCTCCACACCCCTCATCCTCTTGAGTTTTGGCCCCGTAAAGGAGCTGGCCACGTCTAAGGAAAAGAGAAAGGTCCTTCCTTGCTGAGAGTTCCGAGGACTTGAGTGTCCGTCAACTTTGGGCCCCTCAGACCCCTGAAAACCAGAAGCTTGTGAGGTCAGAGGGCAGGACATTCCCGCTGATCCTCCAGTGGGCTGAGGCTGCGGTTGTCTGAGACTAGCTCTCGCAGCCCCACAAGCTAGCAAAACCTGCGTTTTATGCAAACAAATGTCTTTAATAGAAAAATGTGAGGGTCGCCTGGAACCGCCCGGTACTCTAAAGACCTGAAAAAAATCACCCGGTGGGGTCGCGGGGTTGTCGGGGGGCGTGTAAAAAGATCTTGCCTCCGAACTCTAGGCTCCTGTTTTGCTTTGTCGGGTTGTGCCCTCATTAGCATGCGCCTACAAGGGAAAATAAGACTTGCCCACAGGTTAATGAGCAGCCCGAGAGGGTGCGGGTGCGAGCTAACAAGGGAGTCCCTCCCCGGCCTGTGCTTCCCCCACACGCACACCTGGGAGGAAACTTGGTTTCACAGAGGCTGCGTTCTCTTTTTGTCCTCAGAGGAAACCTGTCACACGGTTGAGGCTGGGTTAATGTTTTATGAGGAACCGACTGCCCCACTCTACCAGTGGATCTCACGAAGGAAGGAGCTAGCCCTCCAAAGTGTGGAGGACGTCTCCCCAAAGTAGTTCAAAGGTTCCCATTCCCCCAAATCTTAAAGTTCTGCCAGGGACCCTCTCACCTCTTTCCTTCGACGAATCTCCCCAGCACCCGGTTTCAGTTGGCAAAGGGGCGACTGAGATTTCTGCACTTGCCCTACCGCAGAAAATGCCCAAATCCTTTGATTGTCTGTTTAAAATGAGCAGGAACCAGCTCTCTTTGCGGCGGGATTACAGTGAGAACAAGATCTAAAGGTCCCCTTGTAACTCGGTGAGGCAGAGGGAACAGGGTTTTGCAAAGGAGAAAAGGCGCTCTGTGAGGGAGGCGATAACTAAATCAGGTTTCAGACAAAAGGATTTTCCCCAGCTGAAGTGGCTGAAGACAAAGGAAAACATAATCTATTTTGGAAGATTTCCAAGATATGCCACATTAACCTCAGCAGATAAATTTTGCTTCTCTCAGGCCCCTCTCTTCCCTTAAAGTCTGGTTTATCGTATTTACATAAGTAGCATTAGAAGGGATGTATCTATTATGAATCTAAAGGGCTAGCTCACATTTCATGTGAAAACCCAAGCAAGTTTCGCTGTTGCTTTACCCTTGGTGCGCGGTTGAGCCATTTCCATTTAAATACCCCCTGACCCAAGGATTACCTCAATGGACTGACTGCGCGGGTTTTGTAATTTCCTGAAAATGAGATTTCGATTTATAAAACAAGAAACCAATTAGTAACCAAATGAGGCGAAGTAGATCCACTAAAATTGACCTAATCCCACAGGCACCATTTAGGCCCGTTCTTGGTGAATGAATGATGAGCCCCAGTCTAGCGCGCGCTCAAAGCATCATCCAGCTGTGTTATTGCAAGCAGCAAAAATAAATTGATCGGGCTTTTCCTTCGAATGAATTTCATGCCCTTGACAAAATACAGATTACAGGCCAGGCACCATTACCGCCTTTGCTCGACCGGAAAGAGAAGGGCTTGTTGTAGTGGCCCCTTCTTTCTTTCCTTCGTCATCAGCATGGCATCTCCATAGAAATTCCCCCCCCCAAACACACACGCAATGCCTAGTATGCCTTTGAAGCAATAGGGAGATGTCCCACGAGCAGTCTACCACCGGGGACACGGTGAGACAAGCTCTTGCATATTCCTTCTAACTTCAGGCCCCCAGAGGCTAGTAGCTGCTACTTGGGAGGAGTGTGTGAAAAAGAAAGCCAAAACCGCCCAAATACCACTTATTCCTCCCTGCAGGACTTGTAAGCCCTGACTGAAAGCACTGCCCCAGCTTGCGCTCCGGGTTCTGGCTCTGAGCCGTTCAGCCACGGAGCTCTCTGGGGGAGGGAAGGTTGTGGAATGGGTGCTCCAGCCAGAACCAATTCCTCCTGCACTGCCAGGGCAAAGCACTTCGTCCAACACTAGAGCGCACCAGTGTCTCCACTAGAGTTAGGAATTAACCCAGGCCACTGCCGAAGAGGCTCTCGGAGGCTCAGTAGATTCACCTCGGCGAGGCCTGTCCGGTATCGCTGCGTGGACCCACAGCTGGTGCCCTTCCCTTGCGTGCCCACCTCTCCCGGGGCAGAGCCAAAGTGACTGTACCAGGATTCTTGTGTGTGTGTGTGTGTGTGTGTGTGTGTGTGTGTGTGTGTGTGTGTGTGTGTGTGTGTGTGTGATTCGCGGCTCAAGGCCGCAGGTCACTCACTAGTCACGTTCTCCGTTCTCCGTGCTTCATTCCGCCCCGGAGTTTACGCTTCCGGTTGGGAAACAGAGGCTGCCAACCAGGCTGTGTAACTCGGACCGCACCCGCTGCGCGTCACTGAACACTGCTAGCACTCGGGAGCAGCACGGTTTCCCCAGGTCTAGTTTAAAACCGGGGACCAGTGTCCTGCATGTAGGTTGAAGGTGTCATGCGCGATGATACAGGGCTTTAAGTCTTCGGAAATGCCTGAGGCTTGGCAGTGCCACCTCGGTACAAAGACACGCGCCTCCATGGCAGGGTGGCTCCGCACCTGGTGACCTACGGATCCAGCCCTTCCGCGAACAGGGCACGGACGTTATCTCCGCTGAGCTTTTAACCACCGGACTGGCATCAGTGGCTGGGCAGAACAAAGGATATATCACAGTCTGGTGTCTAGCGAAGCCTGTCCTAAAGTTAGGAGTGACCGATTCTCCGTGGACCTAAGATCCGGTTGGTTTGGAAATTGTGCCCTAAAAGGAGAGATGTCACAAAAAGAGAATCCAATATATCACGCGGACATAGGGGGCTGCGAGTTTTCTGCGAAGGAAAACGCTCCGTAGGGTCGCAGATAAAAAAACGACCCAGGGGTTGGGTGGGAGGGTGTGTGGAGGGAATGGAAGGAGGGGGAGGGAGTGGGAACTTGGATTTTTTTTTAATCTAATAAATTAAAACAAAAAAGCGACCCGGGTTCTAAACAGAACCATCAGAGTATCAAATCTGTTTCAAACCTGCGGGGGGAAATTGCCCCACTCTTCCCATTCCGTTCCCACTTTCTGAGTGGCAGGACTGACCCTAAACCTAAATCTTGGCGGTCCAAGATGCGGCCATGAGTGCCCCACCCAAACTGTCGGGTTACTGCTGGTTTCCTGGTCTTGAGAAATACCTACACTGACAAGGGAACACCGCAAGAATCCAGGAGTTTGCATTCGAAGCTTGCATCTGACTGTAAATTTTCAAAGCTACCAAGATTCCCCAGAACTGAACGCCCCCCACCCGCAGCCAAGAATAAGACCAATTCTTCTATATTTAAGGTTGTTCTTTTCTTTTGGATGGGTGATTGTGCCCTGGTTGAAAGCATCCCACCATTGTTTCTAATGTTGTGTTTGTTGTTTGGTATTAATTAATGACATACTCATTTCCTTAAAAAGTGTTTTCCCATTGATCAAGTCCACAAGTTCTAGTCTGCCTTGCACACAGTTTAATTCTGCACTCACTTAAAACAAACATTATAAATGGAATTTAGCAGAGAAAGCCAGACTTGAGTGTAAACTGTGCTTAGAGGAAGCTTTAAATGAGAAAAACTTGTGTAAGAAAATAAACATGGAAACTCAATACTCAATCATTTTCCTGGGCAGCAAGAAAAACAGCCTTAAATCACACATCCATGTGAGAAACTGGCCTCTTTTTATTCTTTATGTTTTTTTTTTACTCAAAAATACAATGATTAAGAATTTCAGATTTTTTTGATGAATATTGTAGGTCTTGGGAATTTTGTCCCTATGCATTTACTAATTTCAACTCTGTGATTATTTTTATTTTTCATACACATATTGACAATGAATCTTACTGATATTACCAAGATTCTAAACAGATTTGAAAGCATATCTGATCTTCCAGTTTATTCTGCATGGCACAATGCCCCTAGCCAAAATTACTTTAGAACTGGGTAAAAACTATATTCTTGTTTGTTTGTTTGTTTGTTTGATTGTTTGTTTTTTTGAGTCACAGTTTCTCTATAACTTTTGGAGCCTGTCCTGAAACTCACTCCATAGACCGGACTGTCCTTGAACTCACAGAGATCCTCCCGCCTCTGCCTCCTGCGTGCTGGGACTAAAGGTGTGCACAACCACCGCCTGGCTAAAACTTCTTTTAAAGTTGAATTTGTCATGTTTTGCACATAAATAAAGTCATCCTTGTATTGTTTTAAAGCCTTTTTAAATTTCATTTTTATGTGCACTGGTGTTTTGCCTGCAGGCATATCTATGTGTGGGTGGCAGATCTTGGAGTTACAGACAGTTGTGAGTTGTCACCTGGGTGCTGAATTGAACCCAGGTCCCTTAGAACAGCTCTCTACCTCAGAGCCCTCTCTCCCGCCGCTGTGTTAATACCTTAATACCATCTTCCTGGCTTCCATAACACCAAGGATTTATATTTTCTACATTCCTTAAGTTTTCCTTTTTGAGACTGTTTTCGAATGAAACGTGACTAATCAGATGACCTTCCCCCACAGTACCCTTCCTTGATCTTTTCTTCTGATTAAATCTCCAATGCTGATCTAATATTTGTTCCTCCCCCTTCCTCATCTTCCCGCACCTCCACCCGCTTGGCTCTTAGAGCAAGGACTACAGGTGTGCCCAACCAAACCCATCTTAAGAATAATCCTTAGTTATTCCTGAGTCATTGTCTTCTCCACCCTCTCTCATTTTGCACTCAACTGTTCAGTATCACCTTCTTGGAATAAGCAAATTAATGCTGAAACATGGACCCAGACAAAAGTCACTACACTGATTGGAGGGGGGGGGTTGCAGGGAATAACCTGTTTTCTCTATCCACCTTTTATTCAGGGGAATGTGGAAGAATTTTTTGTTTGTTCACCTACCATATAACCTTTGGGCATTACCCAGTAGTATAAAAGTGATATAGAAAAAAGGAGTTTTACAACGTTGTTATGCCTATAGCTGTGACATCAGATTTGTAATCATTTGAGATTAGACAACCTATAAAATCTGTCTTAAATGCGATAGGATATTTATCATGATAAAATAGCCGTACTTATTCTTAAAACAAAATTTTATTGAAAACCTACTGTGTAGTAGGAACGCTTCAAGATGTGTAAAGTAACTTCAAATTCTATTTAGCATCACTAAGAAGATTGCAGCGATAAAAAGTGTTCAGTTTCCCCAATACTTAGAATCAACCCAAAGTAAAGGCCCATGTCCAATTTGGCACCCCCTGCAGGTAGCGCCTGGTTCTGCGGCTTGCCACTATTTTGCTCCTTTGAAAACTGCTGAGTTTTGTAATTGTTTGTCCTTGTTGTTTTCTTTGCTATCTTAAGGGGCTGTGTTTCGCTTTGGGGTTTTTGAAGCTCAAACAACCTCAAAATTAAAACCTCATCTCTAGGCGCCAGCTGTTCTGATGATCCCGGCTAACTCATCGGGTGGAGGCCACGGGTGAGTTATGAACTCCACAGAAGCTGGAGAAATAAATGATGTGCCCAGAGTTCACACATCGTGCATCCCCTCCTCCTCATAAACTCACACTCACCCGTAGAGGAGAGGAGAGGTGGGAGGGGCCGGGGTTCAGGAAGAGAGGGCTATAGAAAGCACAATTTTCGGTTAAAGTAGCCTAAGGGGATGATGGCCACCAAGAAGGTCTGAGTGGAAATCTTTCCTGGCGCTCTATTAAAAATAACGAGAATTTGCTTTTGGTCCTTCTGTGTCTTTATAAGGCGATTTTTAATTTTAAAGAGCTAGCGTCATCAAAAGAAGGAGTCCTTTTTTAAAAACAAAAATGAAACAAACAAAAATATCCAGCCCGGTCCTCTCCGAGCCTTCCACGATCTGCACCGAGCAGACTGAGGTCTCTGGTCTGTGGGTTCTGGGGCTCTGTTGAGTGACTGCTGGTGAAGTGGGCCCTCTATTCTTCTCCCGCGGTTATTCGCTGCCCCACAAGCGGCACCATATGCTGCTTCTGATCAAACAGCGAGCGACATCGGCACCGATAATTGAGGAGACCCACTAGAAATCACGCAGAAAGGGAGCCCACTGAGACCACAGGAGCTGACAAATCTCTGCTAATAATCCTGTTAGGAACAGCGCAGCCAGCAGAGTTCGAAATAGCTTTATTTTTATAAAATAGGCGCTGACAGCATAAAAGACAAAGAGATCTCTTTTTAAAGCAGAAGGCTGTGTGGCACAATGGTGATTTCCCCATCTGCAATTCTCAGCACAATTTGGATGTAAAATGTGATTGTGTATGTGTGTATGTGTCTTTTCTCCTTGAAAAACAAACCCAAAAACTTTTTAGGTATTCTAAACCTTGATTTCTTTCCTCTTTGGATTTCGGGGTTCTGAAAGGAGATGTTCAAGGAATTAACTATATAACACCACTAACAGAGTTGAGAGTAGAAATCAAGTACTTAGAAGGCTTTTGTGGTGGCCCTGACTAGTTTGTAGCATTTCTGAAAGCTTTTAAAGGAAGATCAAGGGAAGAGAACTTCGTCCCCTAGTAATAACTACGCTCCCCATCAAAAACAACACCCCTCAAATACCTAAAACGAGCAGACAGCATGTCAGATGTTCTCCTTTGTAAATAAGCACAGATCTTTCTCTAGAAGTTTTGTTTGTCTAGTAATCGTTCTTCTACATTCTCAAAACTTCTTCCCCTAACAAAATATTTTTTCTATTCCGGTTGTTATTTGGCTGTGAGTAAAGAGCAGCAAATGGAAGATCAAAGCTCCCCTTCCCCAGTGCGTACTAACTTTTCCCAGTCAGTAGAAACGCTTCACACGCGAGCATTTCTCTGAAGGCCGGTTTCCTTCTCACGGTGAATTTTGGTCACTAAAATTCCAATTTGAAATCATATCTGCCGTTAGGTTATTCTAACTTCTAGGCCATCTGAGAATTTGCCTGGACCCTTTTGCCAGCCCAGCACTGAGGAAACTTTAGGAGGGCACATTCTCTCTGCTTTCCTTAAAACTTGGGTATTCTGAGCACTAGTTTGGTGAACGTCTTAAACACTCAAAGCCAATTTACTGTAATCAGTCAAGAGACTGATAGAGTCAGCACACACTGTTCGTGCATATGTCCGCTCCTCTTGCCAAATTGTAATCCTTTTGAGAAATTAGCTGGCTCACTTAGCTCCACATATATAGATCTAATCTATACCTAGCAAAAATAACAAACAAGCAATACTCCTGCTTTCTACTGGATACGTTTCTGATGAGAGGAATAAAAAGGAAACTCGTGTTTGGATTAACAGTACTTTCAACTGATCCAAGTATCTTAAGTGTTGACAAAAGCCCTATTGGGCTTCCCAACCGAACATATCGAACATATCGTGTGGGCTGGAGAGAAAAGTATGGGGGATAGAGAGGGGACTAGAAAAGGACAAGACGGGCGTTTGGCGCTGACTGTTCAGCGGAGAATATATCCCGCGAGGGCAAACACTAGTATATTTCTCTGCTAGCTGGGTAGACTTAACGCCTTCTTTGAAATTCAATCTAGGTACAGCCGCTTACCTTCTGGGAAAACGACTCTCATTTTGAGATAGCTGGTCGTGAGTCTGATTATGGATGCTTTGTCCAGCTGCGAGGTGATGGCTGAGGGTAAAGGCAGTAATTTAGCCAGTTCATAAAATTCACTGTTTTCTTTCTCCCTCCTTGTCCGAGCAGCATTTTTAGACTTTTCTTTCATCGTGTCTCGGGCTCCCTTTCTTCTTACCACGTAAACTCCACAGACTCATCCAAAACCAAAAGTTAACTTTCAATTAGCGATCACACTCGGTAGAAACATAACTTTGAACGAAGAAGCTGAAGTCGGCTCCGGGAAAACCGGAATGATGGGAGGAACAGGACAGTGAAGCAAACAAAAACACTTTCTTGAAAACGTGAGGTGTAAGCATAAGAACGTTGCTGGCCCACAGCAAATCCCGGCAATCCTACTGATCTATAGGTATAAAATGCTGGCAGGACTCCCGAAGAGCCAGCGTTTTCATCGGTTCTGTGGTGAGAACCCCGGTCCTTGGAAAATCGACATAATAATACCCGACGTGTGCTTTTTTGTCCCTCTGGCGTTCGGAGCTTTTTTTTTTTTTTTTTTTTTTTTGCGGAGAACTGCAATTCCACGTAACTTCTTTTAGATCGCTACGAAAACAAGAACACCAGAGCATGAGAGATCTTCGGCTGGGCTAGACTCAAACTCACTGCAATTCCGCAAACCGGCCCCAAAGGGCTTCTGTGCCCACGCTCTGTTCGTCGCGACACAGGGTATTTAAAACTTGGAGATGTCGGCCCCAGGCCGGGTCGCCCGCAAGTCACGCTTACGTTCGCTTGCCTTGTACGGGGAGATAGCCCCGACGGCTAAACGCACGTCTGCGGAGCCCTCGGGCCGCGCACCCAAGCCAAGCTCTCGGGCCGCGGATGCGGGAGTCCTCCGCGCAGAATTCCTCCACTGCCCGCCACCCCGACTGTCTCTCCTGAGCGGGGCTCACATCTGACGGGTATCTCCAGAAGTGTCGCTTACGCATCGAGCCCCAGGGGACTCCCGCAGTCATACTCCGGGCTCTACGGAGCAGAGTTAACAGGTGGCACGCGCGACCGCCCCTCGCGGGCATCGCCTGGCGCTCTTGGCGCCTCGGGCTTCACCTACCTTCCGTCGTCGAGCGCCGCCGAGGCAGCCGAGGCTCCCGCCCCCTAACTGCGCTCATGCCTGCGCGCCGGCTGAGCCTCGGCGCCAGCCTCCCCGCTGTCACCCGCAGTCCGCAGGGTGCGCCTGGGCGTCCTTCCCGAGGGCATGAATGGGGGAGGGGGAGATAGCAGGAGGAGGAGGACGCGGGCTTGGAAAGGGCGAGGTGTTTTCCTCGTCGTCCTCCTCCTCCGTGGTGCTTAGGAGCCGGTACTGTTCCTAATTGGGAGCCGAAAGCGCCCCCCTGTAACTTCTTTATAGCTTACCGGGTTTAGCTTCAACTTCGCTCCCAGGGTCCTTTTCTCCCGCCCTTCTCCAATGCCACTCTCGAGTCTTCCCTCTTCCTATTGGCCAGACGCACCACAAGGCGCGGCGCTCATTGGCCAATCGGGATGAGTGACTCGAGTGCTCCCCTCGCCACCCCCTACGCGTCTGAGCTCGGGGCTCGGGTCCTACGACGCTCCTGGCAGCTCCGCTCCTAATGAGCCCCGGGCACGGGGTCGCCGCTGCCCCGCTGCCGCCGCAGCTCCCGACCCCGAGGCCTGCCTTCCGCGTACTGTGCGCCACCAGCGCTCCCAGGACTAGGGTGTCTGCACACATGCGGCCTTGCCTGGGCTGGGAGCTTTCCGAGGTGGCTGGCTGACCCCGGCTCCAGGAAGGGAGGCGACAGTAACCCTGAGAAGGTGGCAAGGATTCGCCCACGACAGAGTCGCTCATGCCTGCAGGACCCGGTGAGGGAGACCGACGCTGGACCTTTTTACCCTGACACCAGTGTGACAGAATTCTTACGTCTTTTCCGAAATGATTCGCGTTTGTGGCTGCTGCGATGGACAGCTCTACTGGGCAGTGTCCTATGGGAAACAGAGTGGACTGTTGGGAGAAGGAGGTGATATTTGAGATCAGAATGTTGGAACAACCAATGTACAGATAGACATCTCACAGCGTTGTTATCTAAACCGCTGGGCAACTCTGCAGGTTTTATTTCAAGGAACAAAAGACCAACATGAATATTCCTTCCAGAGTGGAAAGTCTAACTGAGTGAACTTGAAAGGTATACATTTCCCAACAGTTTTCAAACGTAATTCACAAAATCTGTTTCTGAAAAACTGTAGTTTAGAGACCCTCCAGTTTTAAGACTACAACAGACCGCAATAAAAAAAAGAAAGAAAGAAAGAAAGAAAGAAAGAAAGAAAGAAAGAAAGCTAAATTTCCCTTAAGACAATGCAGCTCACAGATATCATTCTAGGTTTCGCATGCTTTGGAAGTCAGCAGCACACCGGGAACCGTGCGCTCTGCTCCTCTTTGTCGCTCTTAGAAAATAAATTCTCTGAAGAGTGTCTATCGTGACTCGGCTCACCTTTAAGAGTGTTCGCTGAGAAATAAGAGATCTGCCATCTCCTTGTCCCCCGCCTCCCAATGGCATTAAGCTCCTAAGACAATGGGAGTGTTCTGGGGTGTGGAGAATAATTACACATCTGAGCGACACCTGGAAAGAGGTTTGGAGAGAAAGAAAAAGAAACTAAACTAAGAAAAAGAACTACACCAAGACTGTGTAGATGTTTCAAAACCGGAACCAGATAACAGAGCTATAATTAAGAAGGCAGAGTCATTTCCCCAGTGACTGTAGCCACTTAAAGGCCGGATTCTGGGTGGGTTCTGACCATCTTCCATCTAAACTATCCTGTCAATGGGAAATGAGCAGGGCGGTAGAGGTGTCCTGTGGCTCTCATGCAAGATTCCATAAAGACCAGATGATGTCAAGTTTCTTACTGTATGATATGTGTGATGCTGTGTGTGTGGTGGTGTGATTGTGTGTGTGTGTGTGTGTGTGTGTGTGTAAAAGTCTTTGGTGACTCCTTTCCACTAACCTGTACAGAACTCAGGATGAGACCAACCAAACTAAGCAACGACTTTCTGCTCGACTGTGTTCTGGACAAGATTTGTGCAGCCTGCCTTTGCTTCACACCCCATCTCTACTTCAAAGAAGCGCAAGCTGTGCAAGTGCCTCTCTGGGGCCTGAAACCTGAACCTACTCCTGTGGGGGTTGGTGGAGGAGTCTGCGGAGGCCAGGCTTTCCCCGAAGGACCCCTTTGAAGAGGAACAGAGTATTTTGCCTTTGGGGAAAGAGGGACAAAATGAGGGTGGGAGTATTGACGGCGAAACAAGTGTACAGGGGATCCGGGCAAGTCCCTCCAAGGTCCCCCAGAAACTCAGCTGCCCACTAAGCCTGGAGACTTCCTTTAATATAGTCAATGCCCGATCCAGAGGTGATCGCCCTTCGTTAAGTCTTCAGCACACAACTGTCAGAGCTTCATTTATCGAAAGACTGAGCCAGCTAGGCAACGTACCACCTGTTTTTCTAATCTTTGAGCTGGAACTGGCCTCCTTGGCTCCCACGCCAGGCACCTGGACCCCGCCCTCCAGCCCCTCCCTCGAGCGATCCCTGACAGCGAGGGACACCAGCTGGGAGCCCCAACCCCGGGTGTCGCCCACGTGCTCGCGCTTGCCTCCAGCGTGGGAAATTTTAAACAAGTTTCCTGAGTCTGAGGGCTAAATCTCTCCACTTATTTGCCAATGCAAGAAGAAAGAGACCCGTACATGCGAGCCACCACCGCTGCCAAGCAGGGGTCTGCCTAGACTAGTCACCTCCCGAAGCACGGAGATTTTGGGAACACAGATTCTCAACGCCAAACCATACTAACCCTCTCCTTCCCTCTCTCAGTAGGACTAACAGCCAGGCTGAGTGGCCACAGCATCCTTCTGAGAGTCCGTCTCCCCAGGGGCACCCGGAAGCTGGCCGACGGGAACCCTTGGGGGCGTGACGGGTTCTCTGGCTTCGTCTGCAGACGCCAGGGGCTGTGGCCGCGTGGGCACAGCAGGTTCCCCGAGTGAATTCGAGAACTGGCGGAGCCTGTGTTGCCAACCAAGTCTGGAGAGCCGGGGCGGGGCCTCGACCGGGAAGGCGGGCTGACCTTTCTCGATCTCAGATTCAGATAAAGTCTAAGCTAGAGCGGAGCGAGCTGAGGTTGTAGAACAAGGGAAAGCTGAAGGGAATCCCAGGACAAGCTGCCAAGCTGGGTTTCAGCGCGGCAGCCCGAACCTGCACTGTGGTGCTGATCCCTGCTCCGGCACAGACTTCTCACATGCTTCTTCTAAGCCTTGTGCCACAACATTTGGACATCCCAGATCTGCATCTTAGTGTCTCATATCAGACCGCTAGAGACACACATGCACGTCTCAGGTGTACAACGAACATAGATAAGGATTATAATTAATGGCAAGATGGGGATGAAAGGCATATTTATAAAAAACTGAAGAGGGCCATGCTAAGCAACTAAATATGTTATATACAGTGCTCAGCTCTCTACCACGAAACAACTTAGGAAAATAGTAAGGTTTTCAGAAATAGTTATATTTTTCTTCCACGAACACATGTTGATGATTGTAATGCTATCGTGGACATACAGGTAGATTGTGACGGCTCTTGTGAGGTTGCTGTGATACTGAAGGACCCTTTGCCCCTCTTGTGGGGGCGAGCCTGTCATAAAAAAGGGGGGGGAATCACCAAAACAGTGTCAAAATTAGTATTTTAGAAATCGCAATAAATGTTTCTTCTGTAGGGATCTTCTCAGGAATCTCTGAAAGTGAATATGTAGAGTGGAAAGGAGAGAGAGACGTAGAGAGACAGTTTTCTGGAGTTATTACCCAGGTATCAACCTTAATTGACCTTGGAAATGTTAGATAAATGTTTGCTTCAGTGGCTACAAACTGGAAAAAATATCAACTCAAAAAATGGTGAACAAAAGTAAGGATTTTGTGTCGTTTCTCTGAATGTTCTGGATATTTTCCACCCACATTTTGAAACTGCAACCTAAACTACAGCCTTGAATCGGCTGCTCACCAGCGAGCACTGCTTCTGTTGTTCATATATTCAAGCACAACTTTTATACTTTAAAATAAAACCTTCGTTGAAAAGCTCTGTCTGCAATGAAAGGGATATTGTACGTTCCGAAACTGTAAGCCTGCTCCTCAGGGAGTGATGTGACCCTAATTCAGCCTGACATTGGGAAGCAAGAGAAGCGGTGACTAACCGGTCCTAGATAAACTGGCTGAGACGTGCCAGTGATTTCCAGGCGAGGGGGCGGGACTGAGTGAAGTAAGTGGCCTGGGGAAAGGTGAGGGTTTGGAAAAGGGGGAAAGGAGCTAGGGAAAGGAAAGGGGTGAGGTTGGGCATCTCCAGTACTCTAACCCCAGCCTCTCAGGGCTTTGGGGGTCTTTGCATTGGCTTTCTGGAAGGCTTTCTCCTTCCCTAAGCCCCAGTTTTGTTTATTTTTCTTTTAGCTGTTAGCTTCAGTACACCCCAAACTATATTGCCAGCCTAGCCCTGAGCTCTTTGGGAAGTGAGGGTAAGGCTGTGGTGAATTTCCTCAAATAAGGAAGCCGGTTGCCTACTTCCAGACCCAACCAATTATCTGGGTAACTTACGGCAGAGCTGCAGGCAGGAGGAGGCATTTAAATGTGGTCCTTTGGCCCCCCCACTGATTTAAGAATCTGAAATCCTGTGGCAGGCAGCGGAATACGACCTCCTGCAAGTTTGATCGCTGGGAACACCTGGGTGATGACTTCAGCTAGCACCACCATTGCTGGTGCTTAGGGCTTCTGTAATCAGTCTGGATACTGGAAGGCTATCACTAACTAATTCAGCAACGTCAAGTGGCTTTGCCTTGGTCGTCTTGGGAAACTACCTGACTTCGGACGTAGGGCAGAGAGTGAATGCCCCTTGGCTAGGTACTGCCTTCCAGTCTCTAAACTGGGAGTGCCATCTCTGAAGTCTCCAGGCAGGCTGATTCAAACACTGAATGCCAAGATCACTTCCATAGTCATTGTCACTAACCAAGTGCTGCTGGTGGCTAGTACAGGAACTACATTGGGAAAGTCAGTCTCAAAGGGTAGAGGTTTCTTGTGCTGGTCCTGCTGTTGAGGGATACCAAGCATAAAGTGGTATGGCCCATGAGCAAGGAGAGGTTCTCTGCAGATGGCTCATTCTGACTGCTATTTGACAATGCTTCCCTGGAAAGGTGGGAAGCCTCAAAACAAGGACAAAGAAGCACCAAGCCATCCATCCACTCTCCTACCCTCCCTCTCTCCCTCCTTCCTTCTTTCCTCCCTTCCTTCCTGACAAGATCTTACTATGTAGCACCAGCTGACCTGGAATTCACTGTGTAGATTTCAAACTCATAGAGATCACCTGTGTCTGCCTTCTCAGTGCACAGAATAAGGGCGTGCACCACAGCCCTAGCTCAGATCACTCTTCTGTGGGGACATCTCAGGAGAACAGAGATGTGCTCAAGGCATTTCCAGAATCCTTCAGGGTTCCTGATTCTCACCTATGCTACAAAGAAGACAAAGCGTTTGGGGCAGGCCATGTAAAAACATACACGATAGCAGTCGGACATTGGTTCTCCTGATGGAGGATCAGATTTGTTTCTTGTGCATGGGTGGGTGGGTGAACATGGGGAGGACGGAGGGAAACTTGTAAGTTCTTTCTTTCTACCCTGTGGGGTCTTGTGTTTGAACTCGGATCTGCAGGCTCAGCAGCTTCAGTTGTTGTTATTTGTTTGCCCAGTACTGGACATTGAACCCAGAGCCTCATGCATTCAGAGCAAGCACTCTAACAACTGAGCTATATGTCCGGTGCCTTCCCTGTGTTTTAAAGAAAAATAAACAATGAAGTGTTCCAGGTGTGCATGCATGGTGCTAGAGGCAGGGAAATGTCACCAGAGGAAGAGCCCCCACCTTGATGTGCCTTGGAGTAGCTTTTGCCTCCTCCTCTCAGGTCACAGTGTGACATCTGGACTTTATTGGCCTGTAGGTATTTTTGCAATATTTTCATGATACTCTTCTTCCTTAAGGAATTGTTAAAAATTGTATTTTACAGTGGGTGGTGGTGGCATAACCACTGTATACAATCTCAGCACTCCGGAGGCAAAGGCAGGCAGATCTCTGAGTTCCAGGCCGTAAGTTCCAGGACAGCCAGGGCTACACAGAGAAACCCTTTCTTAAAAGACAAAATAAATAAGTAAATAAATAAATAATATATTTTACAAATGCATTGCTATAAAGATGGAAATAATTTAAGGGTAATTCATTGTCATATAACCACTATTCAGTTTAATTTCCCCTCTGATTGTAAAAGAAGTTTTGGTTAAGATATGTGGCCACTGAGCCTCTTTAGGAGACCTCTCGAGAGGTTTTGGTCAATATTATTTGTTCAAAAATCAGACTTCACGATTGGATAGAATCTGTCCACCCCTCCGTGCTCCTCCTACAATGTCTTTCTACCCTAAAGCTGAGTGAATATCCAGACATTAGGTTAGCAGAGTCATAGCTTGTCTTAACACTTGGCCTACCTGGAAATTCAGATTATTAGATGATATTTAGAGGAGGATGCATAGGATGTAATGCATGTGGACTGTCGGTTTGTGCCTGTTGCTGCTGCACGGCTGCTTAGCTTCCTAGAGCAAAGGCTTTCCTATGCATATTAAAGCAAAAATTAAAATGGATTTTATACATTGTTCTGCACCTTAAATTTTTACTTTCTGTGACAGAATTCAGACATTTTCCTCATTATTTCTCTTTTTTAAATATCCATGTAGCATTCATTTTAAGGATATGTATTAGCAAAAATTATTTTACCTGTGTCCCACTGGCGGAGTTCAGATTTGTTTTCTCTTGTTGTTATCACAATGTTTCCACAAGGAGCACTGTACCCATGTCATTTACCAATCTATAAATTCTCAAAAGTAGAGTGGCTGGGTCAAAGGGACATGGATGTGTGCCTGTGTTCAACATTGCTAACTTGCTCTCCAGGAAAGCTGTCTTAACTGACATTCCCAGAAGCAATGAGTAAACGTGGTACAACCTTGTAATGAGACGCATCTTAACTCTTTCCTATCTGGCAGATGAAAAATACCAGTCAGCATTTGTTAGAGAGATTTGTTTTAAGAGCTCTATTTGTCTCCTGTGAACTGTCAATGCCTAACCAGTCGATGGAGGAGGCTTCTTGGGTCTCAGGTGTACCATAGTCCCCTGGGTAAGGGGAAAAAGGGCAGGATCTAGCTTTAAATCGAGATAAAAGTATTTAAAACCCAATGGGAGTAATCCTCACTAGTGACACTGGCAAGGAGAAAAACAGGTTCCAAGTTCAGGAGTCATTCATCCACACTTTGTTTTGTTTTAAATACAGCATGCTTCCCATTGTCTAGCACAAAACACAGAGTGAGAGAAATATGCAAACATAATTCCAATGTTTCTTCATCCAGCAGATCTTATGATTAAGTTTAACCAATTATATTGTACATATGTTAACATGCTTTCTAGTTTCTGGGTTCTGTGTGCTGTGAAATTCAGTTTTCCCAGGTTGACATTTGATCAACCTATTTCTGTATTTTACTTGCAACCTCACGGGGACTTTACTACAAAAACAACTCAAGGATGAGCATATGCCACGCTATTACTTCTCATGATTGGAATGAATAACATGGAGGAAGCAAGGGGATAGCTTCGTCCTAACACACAATTTTATTGGAAGAAAAGCTATAATGGCTTGGCTAAGAATCTAAATAAAAAATGGTACGTAGGAGAGAAGACGAAACATGCACGGTAAGTGTGCAGCCCATCAGGGCTTAGATCTGCTTTTATATTTATTTTCTCTCCTGGAGATCCAATGACTTGTTTGGAATGATAAATGTCATACCATAAGCCATCATGTGTTCTCCCTACATAATCCACAGCCACTGGAAAAAACAAACTGATAGCAAATCAGACAGCCATAAAATGGGCATTAACAGTTTCTACAAACTCTTCTTAAAAGTTGTAATTGCTTCTTCATTAGGGGAGTGTAAGTACATTAGAGTTTTATAAGCCAGTTCCTTATAGAGATAAGATACAGAGCAACCCTCTTTCTCTTTTCCACTCTGACCCCTCCCATCAGAAAGACATGATAATGAGAAACTATTCCAGCAGGAGGAGCTGGTTTAGACACAAATGGACTCCATGGCAACTCCTGACTCCACATGACTTCTAATAACTGGCATTTCAGTTGAAAATTGTCTGTCTGGTATTCTGCCCAACACTGGTGCTTTAGGTGGGGTTTTCCCTCGTTTACATCTCAGGAACAGAGTCTTAACCTCCAGTTTCGTGGATAAGCAGCTGCAGCAGGGATACGTCACCACCTGTAACTGTGAGGCAGCTAGTGATTTGTCAAGTATTTCTGACCCAATTTTCAGACTAGCTGACAGAGACAAACATTGAATGAGAAATGCCCAAAGCTGGTACCACATTGTGCAGAAAATTTGGGAGGCAGGTTCCACTGCAAAATGACAGAGAGTCAAATGTTCTCATTTAACTGCAGTCTAAGCATCAACCAGGCTTCTGACAGCAGGTTTTGGTGTTGGGTTGCTAGTGATAGACCACTGCATTGGACTTAAAAAAACCTATGTAAGACATGAGTAGCCAACACTCCTCTTTCCAATTAAAGAGGAAAAAAAAAACCTATGTGATATTGTGCTAAAATGGGGGGGGGATCCAATGAGTATTAGTAACACTGGCATGATGGTGAAGAAACCTGTTTCAGGTCAGGGTTGTAAGATTTCATGTCTGTTTTGCAATTTTTCATGTGTGTGTCCTGCCTGGGAGGGTGGGTGACCTGTATCTCAAATAAGTCAAACAACTGCTCTTGGATATATTGCAAATTGATGATGGAATTATGTGCAGTGGAAAGACCAGCCAAGCCCGTATTCCTGGTCCATTTCCAGAGCTCCTGGTTCCCACTGGGAAGGTTGTATCTCTTCTGTAGGCAAAAGCTGACATCTGGCTCTGCCTTTGTTCTATAGTCTACTCAGAGTATGCATCTTTCCCTAGTTTGCATGAAGGTACTGTTAGGTTTAGCACCAGCCACACCAGTGTCTCCGGCCTTGTTCATCCAAGGCTGTGTGCTGCTGTGGAAGAAATCATGGAGGAGCTTCAGTGGTGAATGGGTAATCAAGCGACTTTTATTCCAGGCAACTGGAAGAATAGAAATGACATAGCATGTTGTGAGGGCATATTCCAAAGGAAATAGGGAAAAGAAAAGTAAATGTTACAATGGCGAAAAAGAGACAAGTACGTGGGATGGGGAAGCAACGACAAGAGTGTCTTACCAGGGACTGTACATCAAAATGGTTTGAAAACAGATTGGCCAAATTCGGAGGAAAATGGTTTCAAAATAACTGAGTTTTTAAATTTAATTTCTAATTTCTGTTTTGAAAATGCTATTAAATAGTTTATATATTTCCAAAAGGGAACTTTAAAACGTCTCTCCAGCTTTGACCAATTTGAAATTTGAGGTCAGGTATAAGCTAGTGTTGACTTGGCACTAACAGTGCTTCTGTGAGCAGGATCTTAAGCAGAAGGCTTGAAAGATCCAACTGGATTTTAACACCCAAGATCTCTATCCTTGAGAACAGTTTGAAGGGCAGGGAGCCTGGGGTGTCCACTCCAGGAAAGATCAGAGCTTCAGTCTGGAGGAGCAGCGGTAGTGCTGAAAGGTGGGTAGAGTCAGGACACGAGTGACAGGTTATCCAACAGGAATTTGAGATGAACTATATAAGCCTGGTGTGAAGGAGAAGGAAGTGAAAACATGGAATAAAAGTGGCCTAATGTCCAGGTGGAAAGCAAGAGAGGGATGGAGAGCGGTTCAATAAAGAAGACAGTTTGGCCTTTGAAGCAATCAATTTAACAGTAGTCATTAAAGTTTAATCTATACATATGCTTTGGTCCAAAAAATGTTCTAAAACCTTATTCTTCAGAAGCACACATAGATGCAGCAATGCAACCAGATCCAACTCCCTTTTCTCTGAGTCCCAAGTACTGAAATCATAGGCATGAGCCGACACACCTAGCTGCAATGCTGTTTTAATGAAACATAGTGTTTCATTAAAGCCAGATTGTTATGTTTAAAAAATTGAAGTCAGGTAGAGGAGCAGTTTTCTTGACAATAAGTTAAATTCTTTTGTGTCTTACTAAGAGGTTCCAGGAGGTCCTGTCCCTCACTCTGGGAAACACGCATCCTCTGGTTAGGAAGTGGGTGTGGTTGGCTAGGGTAAGGACAGGTTTTAGGCTCCTGAGACCACAATAACCTAGAAGGAACAGCTCATCTCTGGGAGTGGTACTCCTCCAAAAAATTCCATAGTCCTACTCTCAAGTTGTAGATCCCTTTGTCCGTTTCTAACTTTCATAGCAGAGACAAGATTCACAGTGCAGCTTGACTCTGCCCTGGGGTTTCTGACCTTTTGTGCTCTCATCTGTAAAATCAAGGACAGTAGCTGTGGTCAGCAATGGTTCTCACTGGATATGTCTGTAGGTAGAAGGCCTCAGGCTGACTGGATTCTCAGAGTAAGAGTGTGTCTTTCCTACTCCAGGTCAGGGGATGCTATTTTGTAGGAACTCTGCAAAATATATTCTGAATGAATACATTTGGGTAATTCCACAAGCTTATATTGCAGAAGAATCTAATTATCTTATAAATCATTGTGTTTTCTTTTTCCATTTTAAGTTCATGTGAGAAAATGTTCCTCCACATTCTTTTAGGTTTTCCTTTTTCTTTCTTTTCGCTTTCATCTCCATCCCCAGTGTCACATGTTAGTGAGGGCGCTCAAGGACAGGGTGCCAGCAGTGCAAGCTTGCCACCTATAGGTGGACACTTTTATTACAAGGTTTTTCCTGGACAGAATGGGCAGAATAAATAAATAAATAAATAAATAAATAAATAAATAATAAATACCCTCTCTCCAACTAAACAAACATGTAAAAAAAACAAATGGATTTTCATGTGTTTGATGTCATTATTCTTCTGAGAACTGTGTAAATTGGGATTCTAGGCAGTAATTCTTTTGTTACCACAAACCAGATTAACTTTTTTGATATGAAAATTTATTACATAGTTTATTGTGGTTTCCAATTTAGCCAAAGCGTTTGGACTTTATAATACAATGGTCTATTTATTTAGACCATAAGCCGTGTTCTTTATCACTCGGCATGGACCTGCACGGGCATAACTGTCTTTTACACACTTTAATGATGCTGTTCCGTGGAGCAAAGAACACAGATCTTGTTTTACAATCTGAGCTTGGTTATCTTGACCTGACCTCTTAACAGGCAACTGCGCACCTGTTGGGAGTTCTTTGCAGCTTTAATGTACTAGAATCTATGGGTAGAAGCACAATGTTGTCTAACATCTCAGAGACTGTACAACCAGGTATAGAGAGATGGCTCAGTGGTTAAGAGCACTGGTTGCTCTTACAGAAGTTCCTGGTTCAATTTCTATCACCTACATGGCAGCTCCCAACTGTCTTTAACTCCAGCTACAGGGGATCCAATACCTCTAACAGAGATACATGCAAGCAAAACACCAATGCACATAAAATTTAAAAATAAGTAAGTTATACATATACATACATATCACGTCCTGGGCTAAACACAATTTCATTTGTTCTTCTTGACAAAGCTATGAATTAGGTACCACCATTATAGATAAGAACAGTAGAAATGAGAGAGAGAGAAATAGAAAGAGAGAGAGAAAGAGAGAGAGAGAATCTTGCCTCAAGTTATAAGGACAGAGTTTAGCCAACTGAGGATACTCTATTAGGCCTGTTGTTCATTTACCCATGAAACATACATCCCACTAAGTGTTGTCTCTTATCTTTTTTTCTATTTATTCTATTGTCTTTTTACAAGTGTTTTGCCTGCATTTATGCACACCACATTCATGTCTGTTGCCCTCAGGGTCCAGGAGAGGGTGTTGGATGCCCTGGAACTGGAGTTACAGATAGTTGTGATCCATGATCTTCTTGTTATTAATTGAACCCCAGTCCTCTGAAAAAGCAACAAGTACTCTAAACTGTTGAGCTATCTCTCCTACTCTGTTGTCCCTTTTCTTGCAGTTCCATTGTGAGTGGAATCAAGAATGCTGCCATGACTATTGATTTAGACATAACAGAATAGTCCAATCTGGTAACTGGTGTGGATCAAAGAAGGAAGCTGACCATATTCCTGCTTGGGGATGTCCAATAGGCAAGCCGTTCATTTTATTGTTTTTCTTTTTGTTTTATTAGGGATGAAACTCAGGATCTTGCACATTATACCACTAAACTATGTCCCTATCCCCAACTAATATTTTTTATTATCAATATCCAATATTTATTGACCACTTAATTCCCCATATAGAGAGGAACAAAAGACTTGGTTTCTATGAGGTAGCATGTGCTGTGTGGTGGAGTTGTAGAGATTACTGAGGAAAAGCTAAGATAGGAGAAGCATGAATCCAAGACCAACCTGGTAAAACCATTTCTTCTAAAAGCAAAACAAGCAAGCAAAATTAAGAAAGAAGAAGGAGAAGGAGAAGAAGGAAAAACACCACCATTCAAGCCTAGAAACTTAGCCTGGGCAAAGCACAGTAAAGTGAGAGTTAGTAAAGTTAATGTAGCTTTAATCAGAGAAGAGGTTTTGTCTCTGGAACTGTGAAAAAGAACAGTACAAGCAGTATGAAAGGTTATATGGAGGAAGACTGTGACCAGGTCAGGCAGAAAGGAATTTCCATAGTAGTGAGGATTGCTGCTTGCAGGGGTGTTCTTATCCCATGAGGATGCTCATCTCCTCTTTGTTTAGTGAGCTCCTGTGTAATGGTCTTTATACACAGGCATCAGCCATTACCCCCTTTCCATGGCTATCCATGTTTCCTTCTTGTTCAGGGCCCTCTAGACCAGAATTCACATTGCATGCTACATGCACGTACATTAGGGGCCTCAGATTAAACATGTGCATACAAAATTCATTTCTCTCTGTGGAGTTCCCCACTTCCTCTTACGGCTTCAATGTGACCCCAGCAATCACAGGTGCATCTTCCTTAGCTTTGGGTTAGGATAGACTTGAATGTGAATCCTCACTGTCATTATTAGTCTGATGCCTTGGCCAAACCACATAATTGGATTAGGTCTTAATTCCACCATCTGTAAAATGGGAAGAATGCCCACTATAGAAATTCAATGACCTAATGAATATAACAGAATATCTTGAAGTAGCAAGTGTGTTAAATTGCATTTTTTATGCCCAGTAAATGATCATTAGTCTGAAGGTTTCTAAAGAGTCCCACGATAGTAGCACAGGCTCCTCCCACTTGATACTGCTGTAGGTCATCTGGGTTCCCTTTAGCTTCTGGCTAGGTTTTACAGTGGATAATGGGAGAGATAAAGGTTAGACTGTTTACTGACATGGGTTGTCCTCTTATAGTCAGGCTTTTGAGTGACCATGTTCTCCTAGGCTACAACTGTGATGGTCAGACACCCTTCACAATTCTTTATATTTAAACACCTTCTCTTCTCTCACCACATCAGATCCAGGGCAAGACCTTACTGCTGCTAGTCCCTGTATGCTTTGTCATGCTTTGGTAAAACCTATACCTTTGTTCCACTTCATTTTTTAATTAAAAATTATTATGTGCATGTTACATGATGTGTGTGTTTGAGTGCATGTACTCACATGCCCTGAGAGGCACATGGTGGTCAGAGAACAATTTCTTAAGTTGTTTTTCTTGTTCCTCCATGGGATCCAGGGAAGAACTCAGGCCATCAGGCTTTTGTGGAAAACGTTTTTACTAGCTGAGCCATCCCTTGTTCTACTTCTGTGTACAATTTTTTTCACTGCATCATTTTTACTTAAGACCTGTGTTTATGTATGTATGATTTTCTGGAGTCCATATAGAGTAATATACCGTTCAGAAAAAAAATTATCTCGAGGTAACACATAGAGTAGACCAACAGAATGAAACCTATCTTGAAGAAGAGTGTGCTGAGGGATGGGTCAGGAGGCAGTGAAGAGAATGGGGGAGGACGGCAGGTGAAATGCATTCTTTACCCTGTGCACCACGCCTACTTTTCCTCATGTCAATACAGTCTGACGACACACCTGGTCATCACATGTATTGGAAGACAAATGTCACTTTTAGATGTCTTAGAAATTGAAAGATAAATCCAATGAACTAGAGTCTGATGGACACAGATGAAGCATTCATCTGTTTTCTGTGCTTTCAGGTTCAGGCCTGCCTCAGGTCTAGTTGTAGTTGATGTTGTATTGAATTGCAACTGAAGTCTTTCCTCATCCTCTCTTTCTTTCTGTCTCTCTCTGTCTCTCTGTCTCTCTCTCTGTCTCTCTCTCTCTGTCTCTCTCTCTGTCTCTCTCTCTCTCTCTCTGTGTGTGTGTGTGTGTGTTTGCATCAGGATAAAGTAATTGCTCTTCTTATTCCCTGGTGTAGGTGGGTCCTTCTGTATTTCTATTGCTTTCATTGGTTGAATAAAGAGACTGCCTTGGCTTTTTGATAGGACAGCCCTTAGGTGGGCAGAGTAGACAGAACAGAATTCTGGGATAGGGAAGGCTCAGGGAGAGCCGCCATGAAGCCACCAGGGTCAGACATGCTGAATCTTCCCGGTAAGCCCACTACCTCGTGGTGACTTACAGACTATTAAAAATGGGTTGAAATAAGATGTAAGAGTTAGCCAATAGAGGCTAGAACTAATGGCTAGGCAGTGTGTTAAATGAATCCAGTTTGTGTGTAATTATACCGGGTATAAGCTAGCCAGGGCCAAAAGCAGGCTCACGACCGGGAGCCAGGTGCCAGGAACACAGCCCGTAACTCTTGCTACAATTCCCATAGTACTTTACAAATACATCGGTTTAAGACTGATAATAATGACCTTGAGCAGAGAAAACCATCTGAACAAGGTCTTGGTTCTGTTGTCCCCAGGTTCTGGCCTCTGTGCATTCTCTCTCCATTCTGCAGAAGCTGAGCAGGGTATCTAGTTTGTGGTATTGGCTCAAATAAGATGCAGTAAAAGTAAATGGCCAATATCCACTTTTAAGCACCTAACTCTAGATCCATTCCTGAGAAACATAGGAGCTCATTATGAAGCCTGGGGACTTAGGTGAAACAGCTTGGTCCAGGTTGGCTGGAGACGCGGGAAATTTGGTCAGTGCTTAACCATGTGGATTTTATCAAAGACAGCACCCAGCAGCAATCGCTTTGCACATTACACATATGTTTGAAGGAGTCCTTCCAAACGGCAGCATGCTTCATGCTCCAGTCCCTTTCCTTTGGCTTTCTGTGTCCTCATCCCACCTTATGGCAGAAGGAGCTTGCTCTGGGGAATGTGCAGCAATAGCTGGAGTCACAGGCAATGCACACATTTACACGTTCTACACTCAGACAAGATCGCTCTCCCTTCCTACTCCGCTGGCTCTCACCTCTGATTTTCAGGACTAGGAAACACATTGTGAGGTCTACTCCAGTCAGTTCCTGGATTAAAAGGGAAGGCCTGACAATGCTGTGATAATCTCGAGAGGAGAGTGAGACCCTGCCCCAAGTAAATTCTTTCCTTTTTGTTTTTCATGTTATGATCTGATGAGCCTCGACTAGGCTCAATTAAAAACAATGGCACCATCTTCAAAGGGGAACATCAAGCCCTGAGAATGGGCTAATTCTGCCCCAGGTTCCCGCTGTCTAGCTGCCCTTGACAAGCCCCAATGGAAGTCAACAGGTGCGTGTCCAAATATAAATGAACAGGCTTAATGAGAAAGCATTGCTGTCTGAGGGGTTTTAGAAGACTTTACTCTGTGGTTTGGCCAGTGGCCTTGTATTTCTTTGCCAGCATACAGAGAAACTTGACCCGCATCTCTCAGGAGTTAGAGATTCTCATCTCTGCTGTCACTATATGACCTACACACTTCTCCTTCCCCACAAAAAGAAAATCTCAAAAACAAACAGTGAGCAGAGAGGGGAGCTGAGGAAAAAAAGGAAGAAGGGTAGCAAGGCAATGCTCAGTGAGTCTGTATTTTATTCCCTCCTTGAACACATTTGTACAAGCCCAAAACAGGACTGAGAGCAGAGACATTTACAAGCAAATTTATCTCAGTTAAACTGTCTCCAAATTGGCAACTATGTGACAAACTACTACAGTTATTTGTCTTACAACAACATACATGTATACATATGTTGCTTTCCTCTTCTCAAGAATGGATTGAGAAACGAGACATTAAGAAACAAGCAACACAAGTAACCTTTCATCTTTCTTTAGGCACTGTCTCTCTCTTACACAGACACTCACCAAAGGCATGTCTGATCCTATAGGCAAAATTCATTTTTCAAAGAAGATTCTGTGGTTTCAATGCTACAAATTTGTCAGAAGAATGGGCAATATACCTCTGTTACCAAGAGTCTAGGGATTCAGCTCAGAATCTACCTTCCTATTCTTTGGCATCCTGAACAAATGATTCATGTGAGACTAGTTATAATAGCTAGTTTTCATTTGCCTTCCAGTAATTTATTCTAGATGCTTCACACTTTCAAGTAATCACCAAAAGGAAATAAATATGATGACACCTTTCCTGTAATCTAGAGGCAGAAGCTATGAGTATGCAAATAAAAGAACACACATCTGAACTCAATTTACATATCACAGTAACTAGACAATTGTGAGTCAAATAAAAATCTCCAGGTAGCTCTCTGGGACAAAGGGAAGCACTCATTGCTGGGCGGTGGGGCACACGCCTTCAATCCCAGCACTCCGAGGCAGAAGCAGCAGATGGATTGCTGTGAGTTTGAGGCCAACCTGGTCTACAGAGTGAGTTCCAGGTTTGGCTCCATAGCTACTGAGAAACCCTGTCTAGAAAAACAAAAACAAACAAGTAAACACTCACTTTAGCAGTAGGTCACTGTCAAGCTCTTCATTCTTCTTGTCCAGAAACTAAAACTTTTTGATTCTCAACCCTCAAATGCTGGGTTGGTGGGTCAGAAGAGGAGCAGGAACTCCTTCCCCTAGTAGCTGCCACCCAAAGGCTCAGGGGGTGCTTGTTCCCATGTCTCTTAACAGTTTTGGAAGATGCCCGAGGCTCCTCCTCTGGTACCCTCCTGTGTTATAGCCCAAGGGAACACACACCCTGTTTTAGCCTGATGCCAATTTCAGATGGATTTATGACAGCTGACCACTGTCCTTCAGACATCTCCGGTAGTCTGGGCAACGCCAGTGTGTTCGCAAACACTGAGCCAGAATCCCATCTCAGCCTGCCGAGGCCTTGGTGGAGCAGGGAGTGCTCATATGCCATCTTTTCTGGGTAATAAACCGCTCTGTCTGGGACTACAAGGAGCCAAAGCTTTGAGATGTGATCACAGTAAAGGAGGCAAAAGTCTGTATAAACACTGAATAGAGGAAAAACTCAAGAGTCCGCTTCTCAGCCTTTTACAGAGCTCAGAGCTTGATCACCTTGGTAGTCATGCTCTTGGGAAGTAGGCAAAAGGCTCCTAATGAGCTCTAAATTAGACAAGAAAGGGGCCCGGCTAACCTCCACAAGCTGTTAGCCTCGGAAACACAGGAAAGCTACCACGTAGTGCTGCTAACCGTAACAGCTTGCAAATGCCAGAAAACGGTGTAAAGCAAAGAGTACGTCTACCAGACGAATCTGCAGTGCCCCCCGGCCAGCTAATTGGCTCCGTAAACACCAAGAGAACCAACTTTCTGCACCAAGAAAAAAAAAAAATCCCAACGAATTGCTGATCTCAGGTGAAGGAGCAAGAGTATCATCAGTTACGAATGACTAATTAAAATGATGTGAAAAGTGCAAAAAGCGGAGTGAGTTGCAGGCTCAAAGAGAAAAAAAAAATACTTTTCTACCACTGAACAAACAGCCTCCATCTTGGAAGGCAGAGTTCTTATTGCGGGGAGGCTGCCACTGAGGAAACCATGTTTTCAAGCTTCTCTTTTGGAAATGATTTCAAAATTAATTACTAAGAAATCAAAGCCTCATTTTGTTTTTAGTGCAAGCTGTTTTGTTTTTGTTTTTCACTTGGTTTTTACCAAGTCAGGTTTTAGACATTCTTTAAAAAAAAAAAAAATCAGATTCTCCCTGAAGAACAAACATTTGCCACCGTCGGAGAGAAATATACTCGAGGTTCAGGGGAGACTTAAGAAAGGTGATTCAGAAACCACTAGAGAATAGCTGCACTGTGAAAGAGGAGCAGCCAATGGGAACAATTGCTCTGAAGACAACAGTAGCTCTCTATTCAAACACTATTTTATTTTGTAAAGTGAGATTGTGCAATAATCAGTCCAATTAACAGAAGTCGTTAAAGTTAAAGGAATCCTGTTGAAATATCTATAGTTCCTTTTAAAGACACAAGAGAAAAGACATACTAAAGCTGCTTTTAGGTTTTTGTTTTTATGGAAAGACCTCACATCCCCACTATGGCTATAATTATTGATGAAGGAAAGTTAGTTTCTTGCATGTATATTTTCTTCATATCTTCCATAATCTTTTCCAATCTTTGATCTCTAAATTTTAAGGATTTTAAAAATATATTTTTATTTTTACTGTGTGTGTGTGTGTGTATGCAGATTACTTGTGAGCAACAGCCCATGAGGGCCAGGAAAGGGTGTTGGGTACTTGGGAACTGAGTTACAGATGGTTGTGAGCTACTTGACATGGGTACTTGGAGCCAAACTCTTGTCCTCTGGAAGAACAGTGGAGTAGCACACACCCTTAACCACTGAACCCTTTCTCCGGTCCCAATTTTAGAGAATTTAATTGCTTCCTCCTTCTCTCCTGGAATTCTTTCTTTTATATCAACAATTTCTTACTTATTTTTGACACAGAGTCTTGCTATGTAGATTAGTCTGGGCTCAAAATTGTGATTTCTTTGCCTTTGCCTTCTAAGTGCCAGGATTGCAGGTGGGCACCACCAGAGCTAGTTTGACATTCTTTTACTTTTATTCTGAAAAAAAATTACTTTAAAAAACTTAAAATATGATTATATCATTTTCTCCCTTTCCTTTCTAGAACTCCTTCCATGTTTTCCTGTCCTCATGTTAAATTCATAGCCTCTTTTTTGTTACTTGTACTGTTACATATGTGTACAAACAGATATTTGAGTACACCTGCTGAGTCCATTTGTGTTGCTTGTATGTATATGATTTCACAGCTGACCAGTTGGAATTGGATAACCAGTTAGGTGGCTAATCTCTGCGGAAGACAGATTCTTTCTCTCTCAGCATGTTTTAGTTGCTTGTAGTTCTTTGTCTAGGGGAGGGGCCCAGGAGATTTCCTCCTTCCATGGTAGCATGTTAATTGGTACCTTTGTTAAGGTGTTTGTTTATCATATTGCTGATGTTTCAAGTGTGTTGAAATTCTTTTCTTAATACTAGTACTTGTCTCATCTGGGAATGAGATATTTTAAAGATGTTTTCTCATACAAAAATTAATCATAGTAATATTATTACTGATTTGAGCTCTAAATAATTCTTCCCATTCTCCATCTCAATCACATTTTAATGTTGTCCTGTCTCTAAAAGTCAGGTTGGCATTTCTAAAATCACTGGAAAAATTTCTAAGTCCTAAAGTTTTCCAAAGTGCTGAAATAGGAAGCTGGATTTCTTGGTGCACATTTTAGAACTTTTCCACAGGCTTCCCATTCATGTGGTGAGACAATCAGTATGGATGAAAAGGCTGTACAAAGCTCTTATTCTTGCCACATTATAAAATCACCAATTCAGCACCACACAGAGACAAAGACACACACACAGACACAGAAAGATACAGAAACATACACAGACACAATCACAGTCACAGACACACACAGAGACACAGACAGAGAGAGTCACAGACAGAAACACATAAGGACAGACACACACAGATACTGGCAGACACAGTCATAGACATAGACACACACGGACAAAGACACACACATAGACACAGACAGACACACACAGATACAGACAGACACTGTCATAGACAGACACACACGGACAAAGACACACACACACAGACAGACACAGTCATAGACACAGACACACCACATACACAGACACATACAGACACAGTCATAGACATAGACACGCACACAGACAGACACACACACAGACACAAACAGACATAGTCATAGACAAAGATATACCACATATACAGACACAGAAAGACAATACACAGATGCAGACAGACACAGTCACAGACACAGACACACACACAGATACAGACAGACACAATCATAGACATAGACATACACGCACACAGAGATACACAATACACAGTCAGAGACAGATACAGAAACACACAGAGACACACACCAGCACAGACACACTCATACATATACACAGACACACATAGACAGAGAAAGACACACATACACACATACAGATACAGACAGACACAGTCACAGACACAGACACCAAGACACAGACGCAGATAGATAGACACAGACATAGACAGATACACAGTTATATATCCAGACACAGACACAGCTGCCGACAGACACAGATACACCTGGGATCTCCAGGATATTGGAGGTGAAGTGGAGGCATGAAGATGGAGGGTCAGTATCTTGGAAGCAAGTAATATTCACACAATTTCTTTAGATGCCATTGTGTTAAGGGTAGCAGGGCAAAGAAGGCTGTTCTCTCTGTACATGCAGTGAGACCAGATAGGAATGAGGTCAGGGTGAGGATCCATGTGCAAGAATGTCATGGTGGCCCCATATGCAACTGTAAATTCATTCATTTGAGCCTCAAAGGACAGAAACCATGAAACATGGACAATTAATAAGCTTAATGTTGCACTAACAAAAGAGTCAGTTTCCACATGTTAAGTCCAAAGCAGCTGCTCTTTCAGGCCGGTGTACTGTGGGTCAATATTTTGAACATGCCCTTGCTATGTGTTTGCTGCCTGTTTTCAAGAGGTTTACTTAGCTTCTCCGGGAATCTGAGTGCAGAGAGGGGAGAAGTGTCAGCCTTCCAGTTGTGGACAGGACTCAAACTGACAGAAACAGCCTGATTGAGCAGTTGCTTTGAAGCCCCAAGGAAGATGCTATTTTGCATACGAGAAGCATATGACAGAGCCACACTGTCTTATGACAGAGCCACACAGACAGTAAACAGTTATATGGTCCCACTTATGGGCATGTCCGAAAGCAAGTTCTGTGTCCTTTCTGATATCCATGGGTGTTACAAGTGTCAATGTCTTATGAAGACTCTTTAAAGCTAGTGACAGTGGAAAGCTGGAGAACAGAGGAACAGACAGACTAATTGGCTGTGGAAGGTATTGGTGTTTTATGGAGACATGTTGGCAGAGGAAAGATGTGTTTTTTCAAACCCATGCCCTTCCTGTCAGACAAGGTCAATGTGACAACAATTTTACAGTGGAAAATTATATCCAGCAAATTCTGTAGTCTGATCCTAATTAGGAACTAATCTCTTTCCATTAGGTGATATTTTCTTTATTCCTTCACTATGGGATGGATAAAAAGTGATCATAATTTGTTAATAAAATTATATTAATACATGTTGTCTAATAATTTGTGAATTTTGAGAGAAATGGCCTTTTATTTCTAACTTCTTATTACTTCCAAATCATTAGTGACTCACATATGTTCTGTTGGTTTTATAATAAAATCTTGAGGAAGGAGACCATGCACTTCTTCCAGTGTCTTCTTTAATATCTGTTTGTGCAATCTACATGGCGTTGTGGGTTTTCAGTCAGTGGTTATTGGTATCATTCATTCATATCCCATAGACAATGAATGGCAGTCTCTGAAGTAGGGGGCTGCAGCTGCAAAGCTTAAAACCAAATGAAATCAAGGCAGATGGGAATGCAGACAAGTGGGATCATGTGGGTAAAAGTATTTAAGACTACAGGCTTGTAACTTAGGTCTGGTGCCATTCCTGTTGAATGACTTGACTGTCCATTGCAACAACATAGAGGGTAGTTCTACTAAAGGAAAATGCCAGAGCTTTCTATATGCCAGGCTCTGGGGTAAAAGATGAAGTGGACATGGCATCTGTCCTAGATGAAGGTTACTCCTCTGGATCAGAGAAAGACCCACAGCCACCTCCAGCTTCATGAGTAGAAGTAGCCATGGAGGGACACATGGGGAATGAGTACTTAGGCAGTCTAAGGTTAGCCTCTGACTGACACTTGAGGATAAGAGCAACAGCCAAGAAGAGATCAAAAGCTTGCATTTCAGGGTGAGGTAGAAACCTGGTGCAAGGGAAACTCCCAGGATTCTACAAGGACGACCTTAGCTAAGAGTCCTAGCAATAGGGAATATGTAGCCTCAACTGGCTGCCTCTTCTGACCAGGCAAGACTTCTAGTAGAGGAACTGGGACACACACATCTTTGACCTCTAGGCTGTCCTGCCTATAAGATGTGCAGAGATAAGCATGGCACAGAGACTGTGAGAATGGCCAACCAATGACTGGTCCAGCCTGAGGACCAGAGTGAGCTTATCCCTGACACTGCCTGGAGTGCCGGAACCCAGAGACTGGATGACCCAGAGACCTAAGATAAAACCAAACATGACTGGAGAAAAAAAATGTCAATGTAATGATGTTGTGATATAGACACAGATTGGTGCCTAGGTCAGTTGTCATCAGAGAGACTTCATCCAGCAACTGATGGAAACAGATGCAGAGACCCACAGACAAATATTAGGCTGAACTCGGGGAATCCTGCTGACGAGAGGAAGAACTGTAGGAGTCAGACGGGTACGTGACATCATAGGAAAACTCCCAGAAACAACTAACCTGGGCTCATAGGGGCTCACAGAGACTGAGCCAACAACCAGGGGGCCTGCATGGGACTGACCTGAGACCTCTGCATAATGTGCCAGTTGTGTAGCTTGTTCTTCTTGAGGGACTTCTAACAGTGGGAGAAAGGGCTGTCCTTTGACTCCTTTTCTGGCTTTGGTACCCTATTCCTTATGCTGGGTTGCCTTACTCATCCTTAATACAAAGGAAGGTGCTTAGTCTTACTGCAACTTATACCCCATGCTTTTCT
>JAQHUG010000522.1:262784-338493 GCA_028555095.1 Dicrostonyx torquatus | reverse complement strand
ACACTGACACATTGCTAGTTCATTGCTGGTGATAGCTTGAGATCCTTGCTGAGTAAAGTCAGAGTTATACTTTTTTTTTTTTTTAAATCCAATGCAGAGTGGTCATTCTTGAAGCCATACATATACCACCAATGCACATGTATGTAACATTAATACATACATCCTTGAGGGGGGATCAACATGGGAGAGATTTGAGGGTGGGTAACTAGGATGGCCTAGAAGGAGGAAAGCAATGTAATTCTATTTCAGTTAAAAATATAAAACCCAGAAAAATTGAAAAAAAATAGCTCTTTGACTTTTATTCTTTAAAAAAATATATCATATTCAGCCCCTCTCCCTCAGATCTTCCCAGATCCACTGTACTTCACTATCTACAAACTTGTTTTTAAAACCTATTTTTACCTTCTTAAAATCTGGCAAGAGCAACTTATGCTACCCAACTATTCTTGCATGTGTGGTCTTCTCTTGGAGCATGGTTGGCTTACCAGGGCCACAGAGATACTCTCTTTCATTGCCCCTTCTTTTTTTATTGGCTATTCAGGTTCTTATCTATTGCAAACTCAATAGTTTAAATTTTAAGCAATATTTTTATTTTTTGAAATTTCATACAATGTATTTTGAATATATTCACCCTATCCTCAACTCCTCCTATAATCATGCCCCTCTGCACCCTACCTTAAGTACCCCTCTCTTAGAGTACAGTTCATGTACCCAACTTGGGAGTGGGATACCCCAGTCTGGCTGACCTGAAGGGTGGGTGACATCATTAAAGAAAAGTCCTTTACCCCCAAACTTTCAAAGACCAATAATTCCTTAGTTAGATATGAATTTTGTGCCCAGCTTCCCTTTCTTGGCTAAGATTTTGTCTGGCTTGAACTACCACAGGTATTTCTTGTGGATGCTGTCTCTATATTATATTCATAAAAACTGTAAATGGTGGGGGAAAATGAGTGTATATAAAGTCACTGATGCGTTGAAATAGGACCAATTTTTCTATTCTAAGTTTATATTAAATTGTTGTATAGGTTTTAGAAAGACTCTATAGTATATTAAATTTCCATGGCCTTTTCAAAATGTCTGTAGTAACAGATATTTTTAGATAAAGTGAACCATGAGTACTAAAGAAGCCACTTTATTAACTACCCATGTAGCATTATATATCATGGCAACTACAGAAATCAGAGGTTATCAAATGAAAATCTCAGTGCCAAATGTAGGATATTTTATTTCTCTTTGAATTGTTGCTCAGGAAGGTCTAAGAGTTCTTCAAACATGTGCTATTGTTTTTGCTATTGGATGTGGATCGGAGCTTGAAGGTAACATCCAATTACTGAAGACATCACATGTCTTGGTTACAGGACATAGAGATGAAGCTAAAACTGAACCGGAAGTTTCCTCCTTGATGGCTAGCTTTCACAATGTTGAAAAGTGCTATGCAGTTGTAAAAGGGGGGCAGCTGTGTCCCACCACCGAGAAGTGGGGCCGTTTTCCCGGTGCCTGACTCCCAGCCGCCAGCTAGCTTATGCCTGAAATAACCACATGAAAATTGTATTAATTAAATTACTCCCTGGCCCATTATCTCTAGCCTTTGCTTGGCTAATTCTCACATCTTATTTCACCCCATTTTAATAGTCTGTAAGTCACCATGAAGTAATGGGCTTACCCGGAAGATACAGCATGTCTGACCCTGGCGGCTTCATGGCGGCTCTCTCATTTCCTTTTCTCTCACTGCCTTCCGTTCTGTCTACTCTGCCCACCTAAGGGCTGTGTCCTATTCTATAGGCCAGGCAGAGTCTTTATTTAACCAATGAAAGCAAAGAAATACAGAAACAACCCTCCTACACCATGGGGGAGAAGTCATCAATGGTCTTACCCAGTGGTGTAGCTTTTGTACTGTAATAACTTATAGAGAAGATATACCAGCTGTTGAAACAGTGGCATGACTTTTAGGTGGTAGCAACTGACATCTTTCTGTTTGGATATGAGTCAACTTCACAGGAGGAAATTCATGCCTGGTATTGTGACCTGGTCAAAAGTCCATGGGCTAGGCTCTAGGGGGAAATTATTACTATTGTTTTGTGGTGTGGGAGGTCCTTCTGTCTGTGTGTTGCTTTTATTGGTTGATGAATAAAGAACTGCCTTGGCCTGTTGATAGGGCAGAATTTAGGTAGGCAGGGAAAACTAAATATCATGCTGGGAGAAAGAAGGCAGAGTCAGAGAGACACCATGGAGCCACCAGAGTCAGACATGCCGAATCTCCACTGCCACATGGCAATATACAGATTAATAGAATAGAAATACAGATTAATTAAATGTAAGAATTAGCCAATAAGACACTAGAGCTAATGGGCTAAGCAGTGATTTAATTAATACAGTTTCTGTGTGGTTATTTCGGGGCTAAGCTAGCTGGGCAGCTGGAACGAACCAACAGGCCCTCCTCCTAGTTTTGTTAAACGACTTGCATAAAACTGTTTTCTAAATACTTATGCTTATACGTACAGACAAGTGCTGCTCTCAGCATTCATCAAATCAGCAGCCACCGCCAACAAACAGTGAATACAAAGGTTTATGGTTGATTAATGTACTGAGAAGTGACTGTTGAGCACTTAGCCCTAACTGGGACATTCATATCATCACCATTTTACTTTACAGTAAACATCATGGAGGAGTGGCAGAAACATTTAAGAGCTGGATGATGGGGAGGAGGCCTGTGAAGCACTATCTTCAGGGAATGATGTGGCCATTAAAACCATGAACTCATGTTGCCTGCACAATACTGGGTGTGTCCATATTCAGTCATCCATGGAGGAGGTGGATGTAGGACTCTACCCCTCCCAAGGAAAGGCTTTTGATGCTGGGGGAGGGGTAAGTGACAGACTTCAGTGGTACAGTCACTGCTGAGTCCCCAATACTCTAATGGATAGCTTCAAACCTATTCTTATTCAGACAGTCCTGGTTACATTCAGTGCATCACAAAACAAAATGACAAGAAAGTAGGGAAGGAGGGTGACCGGTGTAGCAGGTGTATAAGATAGGATCTGGGCAAGTGTGAGCAGGATGCATTATATACATGTACAAGATCAACAGAGTAAAGTTAATAAAAAAGGAAACCTCTACTTTGTAAGACGGAGCACTCAATCTTTTCATCACTGTATGTTTTCTTAAAAGATCTCCCCTAAATTAAGATTTGGATCATTTCAAACAATGTTGAAATTCTTGGCCACTAAGAGTGATAAGAAATTAATGATCTAAAAAAGTAGCACTAATGAGACTCTATTATCCGACATCTGTCCGATGTCCCATTCCTCTAAAAGTGTGGGGAGGAATGAGTGTAGATAAAGTCACAGATGCAGAAGCAGAAGTGGATCCCTTCCACCTTGACTAAAGGTCAGAGAGTTCAGATCTATTGTTGTTCCTTCAAGGTTTCATGACAGTTTCACCTAAGGTGTGGTTACTTGGTGTTTTGGGTACTAAGAAGGTAATTACTTTGTTCCTTGTATTATGTAAAGAAACCTCTTGCCTTCCCCCTCCTCTTTGGATTGGGGGTATATAAACCCTATGAGAAATAAACACTAGGTGATTCTCAGTATTTACTAGATGCCCCACCTGACTCTATCAGTTGTCTCTAGTCTACTTCTTCCTTAGTCCTCAACTCTTCTGTCTAGACACGGACAAATAAGCTGGGCAGGGCCTGGTAGTTGTCCCCCGGATGTGGGACATGACAAATGGTGCTCAACCTGGGGCTTATGATAGAAACATGATCAATCTTTCCATCTCAGTATATACTTCATCTTTTCTGGTTGATTCAGAGTTAAACAATTTTAATGTCAGATTCTTACCTGTCTTTTTTCTCCTTTTTTTTTCTTTTTTCTTTTCATTTTGACACAGGGTCTCTCACTATGTTGCTCAAGCTGTAGACAAGGCTGGCCTTTGCCCTGTAGACCACATGCCTTTGTCCTGAGTGCTGGGATTAAAGACATGCTTCACTATGCCCTACTGATTCTTGCCTTTCTGATGGAGATAGATTTGTTCTTATTTCTACTATGTCATATTAATATGTCCAGTGAAATGCATTCCCTACTTCCTAAGACCTGCTCATTCTCTGAGAAAGATGACATTAATAGAATATATAAAGTTGTTTCTACACAGGTCTCTGTCAGTATTGGTGATTATTTTTTAGATGTAATTTTCATTTTTCATTTAATCTGATTAAACCAGTGGTTAAGGTACAAATTCATTTTTCATTTAATCTGATTAAACCAGTGGTTAAGGTACAAATTTCAATGAGGAAATAAACTCTTCTGAAGGAAAAGTACAAAAAATGATTCATGTGAAGTCATTCTGAGACAAGAATTCTCCATATATCTCATCTTCCCACATGTGGTCACACTAGTTATCTATATTCTAAAAAGATCAGAGAGTGCATGTCCCCACTTTTATCTTAAAAAAAAATCTTTTCTCCCTGACTTCCTCATCACAGGAACAGGAATACAACTTGGAAGTTCCAACTTGAGGAATGTTTACATTCTAGTATTTGCAATAGTTATACTTACGTTGGGGTCAGGAATTACTTTGCAAATACAATTACATTCCATTAAAATGTATATTATGTAGACAAAACTTTCTAAATACATTTTGATAACTCTTCTTTAAGACATAACTTGTTTGAATAGACATATTTCCTTTACTACAGGTGATCTACTTGTATGATTGAATATGAAGACAAAAAATTATAGCGAGGTTTGGCTGTGCATTCATGGAAATCCAGCACTTGGGAAACGGAGGGAGAAGAGCCCTGAGTTTGAGGCCAGGCTGGATTTCTCGGTGAGACCCTGAGATTCAAAATTGAAAGAAACCAAACCCAAAGACAAACAAAAAATTATGATTTACACTGAACTTTCCTCTTGTATGTGTAAAAATATCAGTGAAGGAAAGTAGTTTTGAAAAGTGAAAGAAAAAAGAATAGATGAGGATCAGGGGGATATAATGGCAAGGCAACAAGAAAACAACCAGACTAGGTTTTCTGGAAGGAGCACTCTATATATTTTATTTCCACCAGTTACAGTGTTTACATTCTCCAAAATCAATGTATGGTCTTTGAGAAATCACAACTGATCTCTGCAATATAATTTTATATAATATATTATTATCTTTTAAAGGAAATCTGTGAAACTATTTCTACATGTAGTCAGACCAAAGCTTAAATTTTGCTAATAATACCCAGCTTGGATTACCTCACAGATTTACACGTTTTATATTGCTTAAACTCCTAACCTGTCATACCTTGATGGAATTTTCATTAGAAAAAGGAGTTGATGGCATTCATGTAAACAGTACATTGTGAGATGCAAAGCAGGATAACTCATAACTGTCACCTCCAACATATACAACTTAAAAATGATGTTACATGTTTACTTTCTTACATGTAAAGAAACCCATGAAGCCGTCACAAAGAGCAGCACTTTCTAAAAGGCCTCTGTGGCTAATGTTGCTGGAAATCATCACGGCAGCCACTGTCCATCTCCTAGATGTTTTGAGGTTAGAAGTTGATTCTGCCAAGGTAGACACCAAGTAATTCAACTTGTCCACATGACTGAACAGCCAAGACTCCCAGTCACTTCTTTCAAGTGGCCTGTTTGGGTCAGGTTACTATACTGCCAAGTCAGTGAAGGCATCGGAGATCTCTGTGCTGACCTGTGTTGAAAGGTTTGCTTTTGTCACATTGAGATAAATGTCATACTGCTGGTCTAGGCCTAGGTAACAGTCACTCATGAGATACAGGGTGAAGATGTATCTGAAATATGAAAAGCAGAAAGTACATGATACATGTGAGTGAGAGCATCTTCATGAAACACACCACTGTCTACAATAAATGATAATATAACAAAAACCTGGAGATAAAAATGTAAATTTGCAGCCATATTTTAAAAGTTGGTGATTAATAGTTTGAATATGTACTTAAACATAAGAATTAACATAGGTGAAAGGTGATACCTATATGGAAGATCATTACTAGATACTTCAGTAAAGGTAGGTTTTTCATGACAGAGAATCAACACACTTCACTTTTTTGAAACTTGAGTGTATGATGCTGCTTACCTTCCAGGTGTTTCAGGAGTACAGAAAGAGAGCGAGGCATCATGATGAGTTCGAACAAATCCTACTCGTTTTGAAGCAATCATCTCTCTCTTATCCACCTCTCCTAATATCAAAAACCATCCTTCATCTTTTACTTTGGGAAATCGAGGAGTAATTGCATAACTCTCGTGTTTTCCCTGAAAACCAGAAGAAAGATAAAACATGAGTAATGCCTGTATTTCCTGTCTGTCAGCTGTGCTTACAAGGCTATGCTGTTTCACTTGAATTCAAGCTCAATTACATCTAGCTGGATGTTTTAAAGTCCCTTCCTTTCTGGTTTTGTTTCTTTACTATGTCTTTAGTTCCCTTTCTTTAAGGCTCCCAGAGCATATAAAGGAGCTACTCTGTGACTATGACTATCAAAACATTCGGTTCAGCTACAACAGAAAGTTCTGAGTCATGGCATCCAGTTTACATGCCATTCCTAAAACAAACATTAACATTCCACAGACAGAAGAAAAATCTGAGGTACAATTTTACATTTAAATGTTACATAAATTTTCCAAAGTTGCATGCACAAAGAACTGATAGTTAGGGAAAAAAGTCAGCAAATGAACATGTTAGTCAAGACTGGACAAAAAACCTCATAATAATGAACAAACAAAAGCAGACCCTTTCTGTCTCAGAATAAAATCTACATGAAAAGGATATATTTTACTTTATTACTTACTACTCAACCATCCATCCATCCATCTACTTATTTATTTTTGGTTTTCCGAGACAAGGTTTCTCTGTATAGTCTTGGCTATCCTGGGACTCACTTGATCTGTACAACAGTATGGCCTTGAACTCATAGAGATCCTCTGCCTCCTCTTCCTGAGGGCTGGGAATAAAGGTGTGTACTACCACCATAAGGCAAAGGATATATTTTAATGTGGTATAATGGAAACTAATCTCAAAAGATGTCAGATGATACCCACGTACAGACTGCTCAATCTCCAGAAGAAAAAAGCTGAGGGGAAATTCGACAGAAGCTATCTTATGAGGCGATGTGACAAATACTAGTTTTAATGGCAAAGAAATAAAGAGGAGCAGAGAGAAGTGAGAGAGAGAGAGGAGCAGAGAGAAGTGAGAGAGAGAGAAAGTAAGGGAAGAAGTACTGAGACTACTCTGTGTGTCTAGCTATGAAGGAAATACAGTGACTAGAAATGACATTGGATATACCCATGAGCATATTTACATGCTAACCATATAAGAATCATGGGATAGGTGTGCTGGGAATATTCCTCCCTCTTGATTTCTAACTTATTGAGCACTGTTAAAAAGCCATTTTAGAAAGACTACCTCCTTGGCAGTGGACTGAGAGCTCTAGAGGCTAAGGAGGGTCTTGTGTGGCTCATTCTGGAGACCTAGGGCAAATGCCAAGCAACTATACTCTGAAATCCAGTCTGGAAAATTTTCTAAGATTGAGGAGATGTTTTTTTAATTTTAAGCCTAACTGTTACAATGTTCCACAAGGTGGGAATACAGTCTGAGGCTTAGACTGGAGTGGACTTGCACAGATAAGCTTGCGCTTTAGCTGTGCACCGAGGGACCACAACATGTGAAGCATGGCATAGGAGCATGCCGTAAACCCGTTTCTATACTAGTACAGGATTGAGATTGTTTGCACCTGCACCTAGCTGGTATTTTCCTGCACAAAGACCAGTGATAGAGATTGGGTCTGTTTTCTGAGAATGTGTGCTGAATGAGTGCTTAACTACAGCACCAAAACACCAGTCTCCAGTGGGAGAAAGGACATTTCACCCATGCTACAACATAGTCTACTTGAACAATGCAAATACTTCAACTGAAATAATACAACTTAAAAACAAACAAACAAACAAGTATATTCCAACTAATGACTTAAGCCCAGATAGGTAAGTCCCAACAAAGAACAATAAGCATGAAAAATCATGGCAATGGGCTTTCTTTAAAAACAGTCAATTCCAAAATAAAAGATTTCAAATAAAAGTAAATTACATAAAATCCTTGACAAATGTCAAATGAAGGACTAGAAGAATACTTAGTGCCATAAAATCTTTGATGTCATAGAAGACATTTTATGTCAGTGAATACATTGAAAATAATTCAAAGCACTTGAATGAATTAAGAAAGTCAATAGAGGATATGACAGAGGCACTTAAGAGGCTGGAGAAAGTATGCAGGTGTGCATGGTGGTGTGTGCCTTTAATTTCAGAGGTGGTTAGGTGGAGATGAGAGGTGAGCCATCTTAGATAATCAGTAATCCCCAGGGACAGTGAGAAATGCCATTAAAAAACAGTAAGGTGGAAAATAAGGTGGATGGCTCCAGAGGAACAACACCCATGGCCTCCACACACGTGCACATATACCCATGGCCTCCACACACGTGCACATACACCCATGGCCTCCACACACGTGCACATACACCCATGGCCTCCACACATGTACACATACACCCATGGCCTCCACACACATGCACATACACTCATGGCCTCCACACACGTGCACATACATCCATTTCACCCATTTGTGCATGTACAAGTACATCTTAATGAAATGACAAAAGGAGGAACTAAAAGTAGAGAAATATGCAAAGCAATTAGATTTTCTTGAAAATTAAAGCACAGTAAGTCAACTAAAATCAATGAAAGCTTTACCAATAGAATGGATTAAGTGTAAGACAGAATACCAGAGCTAGAAGACAAGACAGACAAATGAGAACATTCAGACAATGACAAAAATAAAATGCCGAGAAATAATAAACAGAATACACAAGATCTATAGGACACAATTAACAACTAAATCTATGGATTTGAGACACAGGAGAAGCCAAAGGCATAAAAGTATATTTAATAAAAACAGCAGATTTTCCAAATTGAGGGAAAGAGATGGCTATGTAGATATATGAGGCATTTACAATGCTAAGCAGACAAACAACTTTCCCATGTCATATTATACTTGAAACATTAAATACACAAAACAAAGAGAAGAACCAAGTCACTTATAAAGGTGAATGCATCAGGAGAACAGTTGATTTGTCAACAGAAATCTGAAAGCCATGAAATCATGTAACAACCTACTTTCAGTTCTGAAAGACAGTAACTGTCAATCCATATCACAATATCTAGCACCGTTTGGTCTAAAAGTAGAAGGGAATAATTTCGATGTCTGAAGGAATTTGTGATAGCTAAGCCAGTATCCCAAATATTTGAGGGAATCCTTTGACCCACAAGAAAATAATCATGCTAGAACAGCAGTTAAGCTATCAGGAGGGAAAAATGAAACATTACAAAATCAATGAAATGACAGGCATTAACATGTACCTTTGTGGTTATTTGAATAAAAATGGCCCTCATAGGCTCACAGAGAGTGGCACTATTAGGTGTGGCCTTGCTGTAGTAGGTGTGGCTTTGTTGGAGGAAGTGAATCATTATGCGGTGGGCTTTGAGGTCTCAAATGCTTAAGTCCAGTCTAGTAAGTGACACTGTCACTTAATGCTGCCTGTGGATCCAAATGTAGAACCCCCAGCCACCTACCTCCCCAGCACCAACTAAATATTTTCCTATATAAGAGCTGGTGTGGTAATGATGCCTCTCTTCACAGTAACAAAACTCTGGGACAACCTTTCAATAGTAAAGACAACATTTCAACAACAATGGACTGTTAATGGTATTAACCAAAAGACACTGAGAGGAAGACAATATTTAAAACTAAGATCCAGGGGCTGGGGAGATGGCTCAGTGGGTAAGGAGTTTGCTGTGTGAGGGTGAAGACTGAAGTTTGAATCCTCAGGACCCACATAAGCGCCAGGTACCTGTGGTAGCCTACCTATAATCTTGGTACTCACGAAGCAGAGACAAGGATCCTGCAGGTGCCTTACTAGATGAGCTGTATCAGCAAGTTCTGGGTTCACAGAGGGACCCTGAATCATTACATGGTTAGGAGTGATCAAAGAAGACACCATCAATCTCTAGCTTCCACATGTACCTGTTCACACCATATACATTCAGCCCCCCCACAAAGTGTCATATATTTGCTGCCTTCAATAAACATATGTAATTATCAAAGACACACAACCTTAGGTTGGTGAAAGGACAGGAGAAAGTATCCCAAGCACATGAAATAAGCAAGCTAGCAGGTGTAGTGATGGGATTAATAGATTGGTATTTGTGAGCTATTGTTTATAGATAATTACATTGGCATAGATTTTTGTATATGGATAAAAAGTTAAATTATATCGAATATTGTATGCATGCATATGCTCAGAAAAAGGGGAAATGTAGGAGGGTCCGTCTTTATTTCTGTGCTTTGATTGGTTAAATAAAGACTGCCTGGCTTGTAAGATAGGTCAGCCCCACGTTGGGCGCCAACTGTTGTAAATGGCGGGAGCAGCTGGCTGTGTCCCGCCTGGCTCCTGGCCATGTGGCTGCAAGTCCACATGGCTATACCTGGAATACACAAATCACACACAAACTGGATTCCTTTAAATTCTGCCTGGCCCATTATCACTGGCCTTTTCTTGTCTAGCTCTCACATCTAAACTAACCCATTATAAAGTCTGTATGTCACAACGAGGTGGGTGACTTACCGGACGGTTCTACGGTACTTCCATCTGCTGTGGGAGCCTCATGGCGACTGCCCTCTCACTTCCTTTCTTCCCAGAACTTCCGTTTTGTCTACTCCGCCCACCTAAGGGCTGACCTATCTTACAAGCCAGGCAGTCTTTATTTAACCAATCAAAGCACAGAAATAAAGACGGACCCTCCTACAGTGTAGCTAGTGCTGAAAAAACCTAGACTTCTAACTACAATTAGAAGGTCACTTTACAGTGGTGAAGGAGCAATCTACAAAGAGGATATTTCAATGATAAAGACACACACCTTAAACATTGATATATGAAAGTTTTTAAACAAAAACTGTAGGATGCAAAGGGAAAACTAAACTTCAACAAAGTAACAGCAGGTGACTTTTGTCAGATCCTCCAAATAAAAAAGTCACAAAAATCATAACTAAAGGACATCATAGAGCAAACAGACTTAACATACATCTACAGAATTTTCTACCAAATGCTGGAAATGCTCCTTGCCTTGGAAGCCTTTGGAACTTTTTCTAAAAGAGAGCATGTATTAATAAACAAAGAAAATATTAAGAAATAGAAGAAAATTGGAGTAATATCTTGCATTTTATGTGATCACAAAAGGTAAAACTAGAAATCAACATAAAAGAAATTAAAGAACATACAAAAACTCATGGAGAATGAGCACCACATTCAGAAGACTGTCACTGAGAAAGGAATTAAAAATTACTATAATTGGATGAAATGAAAGTACACCACAGAAGAACCTATGAGATATAATCCATGTGATTCTAAAGGTCTTTATAGCTACACAATAAAAATCAGAGAAATAATAAATAAGAGAAATATTAAATAAATGATTCAATAAGGCATCACAAAGTCATAGAAAAAACAAGAACAATCTAATCCCCCAAAGTAGATTAAATGGAAAGAAAAAAATAACAATCAGGGCAGAAAATAATGAGATGAAAGTTGAAAAAAAAATAAAGAATCAAAAAACCCCCAGAATCTATGAGAACATAAATAAACTTGAAAAATACTTAGACAAATCAAGCAAGAGGGAGAAAGAACCAAACTATTGAAAACAGAGATGAAAGTGGATACTGCAACAGACACTAGTAAAATTCAGAGAATCTTCAGGCACATCTAAAAAAAAAAAAAAACCCAATTCCAACAAATTAGAAATTAAGAAGAAATGGATAATTTTATTGACACATGTTATACCCAAATTAACCAAGAGCATATAAATACTCTACCAAGCAGAGAACGGTAAGACTGCCAACTAAACAAGGGTGAGGCTCAGACGGATGTCCTGCTGGGTGCTGCCAGACAGTAAGAACTAACATAAAAGGAACAAGGGTTACACAGCAAGTTCCAGGCCTGCCTACTCAGGAATTGAATCTATAAGCTCGGCAATTTGATATATAGCTTGCCACAATTCATGACTAGATGTAAACATGATAACACTTGAAGTTTATTTTGAGATTGATTTCTACAAAAATCATCTACTGGTTTTGTAAGTCAATGACTTTATGACATACATATTCTAATACCAAAAAGTTCTTCATTAGATTTTACTGACTTCTAGAAAGTTTTTTATTTTTAAAACAGTAACTATAAATTGAATTTAATTCTCAGCATAACTAAATCTATTTCTAAGGTGAATATTAAGGCAATTTCACTATGATTTTTCTTTAACATTAATACTATTCTCCATTTATAATTTTATTTGTAAAGAGAGGGCAAAAGTTGCATGTTGAAATCTTATTATTCACTTTACTTACTCCGGATACCAGCAAAGCCTTAACACACTAGGCTGAAAGTAAGAAGTCTTTATTATTTCAATTATGGTGTCACCTAAAAACCTTCTCCCTGTTCTATGTGATCTTTTAAGACAAATGATTTTAGTGTCAGGCTAAAAAAAAAAGCACATTATCCAATAAAAAAACTACTGTACATTTTTCTCTGCATGAAACTGACAAAGCTTTCCTTAATGTATTAAAATAAAGGATGAAGAGAGATATAGCAACTGAGCCTCAAAAAAGCTTAGTGTGTTATTCAGGTGCAGAGAACTATCTCACTTGCACCTAGTGTATTGTAGATCCTGCACATCAACATCCTCCAAGGCAGTGCTTCTCAGAGTTCAATGTCCTTAAAAATACTGGGGTGCACTAAGGAGAGTATCAGATCCCTGAGATTCTGTTTTGGTTAGAATGGAGGGCATTCAAGGAATCTATGCCTTAAAAGGCACACCAGCTAAAGAAGTCTGTGAGTAGTGCGACAGGCAAGGTAAGGTGGAGGGAAATTCTGGCCATGAAAAACAGCACATGAGAACTGACTAAAAGACTGACACTAGCTGCTAATGCCAGTTGAGAAAGCAGGATTCATGAATGACACGGACACATTAGTAATAGAAAAGATATGTGTGGTGGTGCATGCAAATACTTGGTGTGAAATATTTGAGGATAGAGAGCAAATGTTACACCTTGTGGAACCCAAAACGGACTCTCTGCAGGCTGACTTGAAGCACATACTCCTGATTAGCATGCAACCTGATCCACTTGTTGTCATCCCGCTTGTCTGCTGTCAGAGTCGAGATGGAGAGTTCTTTATGTCCTTCAACTGAGGCATCCCATGAGCCTTTAACACTTATGCCAACATTTATCACTGGCAAGCGAGATACGAAATTCCATGCCTGGATAAAAAGGAAAAATAATAAAGGAATAATTAGTGGAAAACACAGTGAACAACTACAAAATGGTGTGCTTTTAGAAAGTCGGTCTTCAACTTTGAGACGAAATCTGTGTTGATGCAGCTGTAGAAATTATACAGAGATACTTTATACTTTCCCCAGCTTTATGTTGCTACTGGGATATTGCTGGTGGTGTGACCCATCTACCCATTCAGATTTCATTCTCTTTTATTATACTTGTAAATGTGGAAAATTCATGCTTTCAACTTTACTTTAAAAAGAAAGACATTGCAATCTAAACTTAGCTCTTTATTGTACATGTCACCTGACTATCGGCTATACTATAAAGTAAACATGACTGCAAGCTTATTGTTAGGGGTAGTGGTGGTGTACACATTTAATCCCAGCACTCGGGAGGCAGAGACAGGCAGATCTCTGTGAGTTTGAGGCCAGCTTGGTCTACAAAAGTCAGGAGAGTCAGGGCCACACAGAAAAACCCAGTCTGGAATCCCTTCCTTCCCCCTAAAAAGTTTACTGTTAATGATTTTGTTTTAGAGATGTGCTTATTCAGACATTATAAGTGACTTTTAATGTGGAGAGCATTATGTGGGCCTATGAAGATAACCTGAAAATGAACTGATGTCAGTATCTTTCATTAAACAACTTAATGAAACATAGCACAACACAACTATTTTTGTTTGCGTTCTAATTTTTTCTGTAAATTTCTACAGTAAAATTCTGTAATAGCTATAATTTATACGGAGCCCTGTAATTCTGGGATTTAGTCTAGATTTTTTTTTCGCATTGTTATTCTGACAGTACTAATTAAAACATCACATATAAAGAGGTTAAAATATGTGGCTCCTGTACCTTGCCTGGGCAGTACAATAGAGCTGGCCTTGATGGTGTAGGTCTAGGAGATCTGACGTGAGGTCCTAAAAGCAGAACTGGCTTCATACCTTGCTTACCACTGCAAGGGATGAAGTGGCCAGGACAATGCTAGAGAGCTCACCCTGGTGGTGAGAACAGGGGAGAAATGGGAGCGTACCAATCATGTAACTACCCATGTCCAGAACCAGGGTTATGAGCCGCCCCCCCCCACCCCAATATCCACCGCAACAACCATCTACTGGAACATATGAAGGGGTCAGTCCTGCAGATTCAAAGCTACGAGCTCTCCAAGATACAGGGAAACAACAGGATATCCAAGAGGAGTCCTTGTGAGGGCCTAGCATCAGTAGTGTAGCAGAAACCAGAGGCCTTGAACTAGAAGCATGACTATTTGCAATGAACACTTGCAAGTAAAGATATATAGGCAAAGCAGTTTATTGAATGATTTACTGGGTTACACTACAGTGTCCATGACGACATTGATTTTTTTTTCTTTTTCTCTTAAATTTTATTTTATTTTATTTTGGGGGAGAGGTTGCAGGGGCAGAGGGTGGATATATAGGGATTGGGGGAAATGAATGGGATTGAGATGCATAATGTGAAAGACACAAAGAAAAAAATATACTTAAAAAAGAAGGGAAATATTTTGCCACTTTATGCTTCTTCTTTGAGACACTTGTAAATAATCATTCAGTCAGTGCTCAACAATGTAGAATGAAAAAAGTTGAAAGTTTAGATTTCTGGAAACAACAAGAAACTCAAGGTGTTAAGGTAATTGTCATTTTTGTAAGATTACAAGTATGTGGCAAACTTACTATCAATCTAGAACACTTCCTAATGTAGTTTAAAAAGCCCATGAGCACTTTCACTTTGGTTTCTTTTGATTCCTTAATGTATACCACAGTTTTTCTTATAGACTTTCATTGCTTGTTCACTGTGCTTTTTTACTGCTGCTGAGTGTCTGTAATTGAGATGAAGTAGCCCGGATAAGTCAAACCACCCTCAGGAATAAAAAAAAAAAAAAAAAAAAAAAAAAAAAAAAAAAAAAAGGAAGAAAAGTTAGTTCAATGAGAATTGAATCTTGTAACTTTTTCTTACCAATTTGAAATCATGCCTGGAACTAGATTCTGAAACAGCTATAGAATGGAGTTTAAGCACACACGCTGGCTGAGCCCTTGCCAGTATCAGTAGTTAGTGATCAGAGAAACTTAAGACTGGCCAGCATGTAAAAATGGTGAAGGAGACATACAATTCAGTAGGGCACTTATTTAATGAGATGACATATGTGAAACAAACATTATTACTCTTTCTTTTTACTTGCCCAATTAAATTAGTTATCAATAAAATGTTTTCTGGTTTTAGCAACTCTTTGAATTACGCTACAATTCTCTTAAAAGTATTTTGGCTTTTACAAGTATGAATCTTTAGGAAGGATTTAGTATTATTTTTCAGCCTATAATGTTACACATTTACTTACTGTATGTGTGTGTCTATATATACATACATGTGTGTATACATATACACACATGCACACATACACACACACATCAAGAGCTATTTTTAAAAAAATTGCTAAGACATTTCAATACCAGCCAAACATATTTATCTGAGGATTAATCTTCATCTATTGAATCAGGCAAGATCACTGCCATGCATACAATTATTTAATTAGCAGCCAAATCCTCTGCCAGTCAGCAGCCGTTCCAGGCATACTGATGGGGTAGGAGATGCAAATCTCACAGTTGTACTGCTTTTTCTCATTACTACTGCAATTAGCACTTAAATTGATGCTTTAAACATACTAATTTCTGGAATAATTCAGGATTTGTATGTTACCTGGGATCGCCTCACTGCAGAGCCGACACCAGATTGCTCTGCAAATTGAAGCACTTTTGAGCCAAATAACCATCATCATATCAGACAGAGCCAATTTGCATTTGGTTTTAAAGATAACAGAATGGCAATTTATGCAAATAAATTAAGTAAGTTTACTTCTGAGTTTTCCCTCAACTAATTATAACAATGTTCTAATTTTTCATCACATCTAAAACTTGGCTTGAAATCAGTGTATGTTATGCGAGAAATCTGTTGTTGCTAACAGTAGTCTTGTTTGAATTCAAAGATGTTTTTATTCATAATTTTGATGGTAATTTAGTTAGAAAGATAGGCATTTATTATGAATATTTAAATAATGATTTGTGTCAATTTGGGGTTCAACAGAAACTGAACAGTCAATCAGATACTTACGCCTGTTACACTTTTACCAAGTCTTACTTAGAGTTAAGTTTCACTTGGAAAAGAAAAGAAACATGGTATAGAAAAAGTTTTTTCAATACCTGAAATTGCAGAATTGTGAAGAAATGCTGAATACTTACTTTAAAATTTCAGGATAAAATGCTAACAACTTAAAATCTAGACAGCCAAATATTTCTGGCATTATTCATTCATGATTTTTGTTTTCCCAAAAACTGTTTGGATAGACAATTATTCTGTCTTTCACAACAGCAATTTAACTATATATACAAGTCATATGGTTCACAAAAGGTGTGTATTTGAAAGACTATCTTATAATCTAGGAAGAGAAAAATGATTAATGTAAGACATAAGACATAAACCAATAACCGAAGGGATTATAAATATGCCCAGGCACACCCCTACCCCCAAATGAAATTCAAAGCAAAGTTTTTGCTCTCTGTAATTAAACCATTATGTCTCCATAAGAGAAGAAAAATTTATATGTACAGTAAAAAATACTGTGATTTAAAAAATACAGTAGTCCCAAATGTAAAGGTGTTTCAGGTAACATTCACTGGCCTTGTGAGGCATACAGCACACATAATGCAAAGTGTGTTTTACTGTGTGTTAGAATCAAGGCTGCAGTGAGGCTGTGACATGAAACATGGATGATAAATACTTGGAAGACATCAGAGGCATGATATGTTTGATTTTGAATTAACTTTTGGTCATTATGTCAAAACCCCTTCACTGTTACCAATTTTTCATGATTCCATTACCACATGCGGGGTTGGTGCCCCACAGTTGAAGAAGCTGTGTTCTAAGTTAAGGAAACTCTTGACCTGGAGGAGAGATGGATATACCTGCTTTGCTTTGGCTGACTGTAGCTCATTCTCCACCATGGAACTGAATATATGGTCTTTCCCTTCACAGGCATGGATCAGTTCAGGAAGGCATTCGATGGATGTTTGCCTAGCATGTGGGCCCTTTACGGGTGGTTTCCATTTCCTATGAAATAATATACACCAATAAAATAATTTCTTCACAGCCAAATGATGACACTGGCTTTTAACAGTTTCTTTAAAATAGATGTACATTTTGTATGCCACTATGCTAACTTTTAAATAACACTCAGTATTTTCTAAGTCATCTCTACTACTATATGAAATATGTAAAGTGTAATCTACACATTTAATACTTAGGTTTCACAGACAGTAGGTGTCTACACGAACACAGGCCATTAGATTTTATGCTAAGAAAAAAATACAACTGGAATCATACCCACACTTATAAGGTTTTTCCAGAAAACTAGAGAGGATTTCCCAGCCCCCTGCTAGTTCTTACTTATAATAGACCTCCCGGCCTTCCTTACTGTTGGAATCCAGCTATTGTAACATTTACTAATGCAGCTAAAGGATCTTGAGACAGCTACAGACACATATGGGTGTCTGCCTCCTCTTATCACTTCCTACTAGTATGTCTTGCTTTAAGCACACTTGTATTATTTTTCAGGGATATACCATGATAGACTCAAACATCTTGAGAGTGCCACAGAGCCCAATATATTTGAATTAAATAAGAGAGTCTTCTGGAGAGACTCCATATATGCCTGAGGTATTTATTTATCTATCTATTTATTTGTTTGTATGAGTCCTAGGGTCTCAAGTTGCCTAGGCTAACTTTCAACTTGATACGTGGCTGAGGATAGCCTTGAACTCCTGATCTTCTTGCCTCCAATTCCTATGTTCTGTATACTAACAGGACTGGTTTACATACTGCTGGGGATTGAACCTAGACTTTCCTGCTTGCTAGACAAGTACTCTATCAACTGAGCTACATCCCCAACCTATGCCTGAGGGTTTTGTTGTTATTTCTATCTATAGGCTCTAATGATTGTAACACGTTTCCTGGCTGATAAAATTATAAAAGGAACATGATGGTAAGCTTTAAGCAAATTGCTTTCTTTCATGACTGTGAAACAAGGTTTTGGTTGATAAGTGTCTCTCAACTATGAAACACTGGTGTGAAAGAAATATTTCATTTAAATACTACCAACCTCCATGTATTATGCATTTTTTCCCCTATGGCTAAAAGCTTTATAACTATTGCACGAGGCCTGATGCTAAATAATTTGATGCTAACATAGCTCTTCCAGTGTATCAAACAACATTTTTAAATATTTTACAGAAGTATAATTTTCATTTGAAAACTATTCAGATTCCTTAATTCTCTTGTATTACAGAAGAAAATGGCAATTTATTTTATGTTTGATAACAAAGTACACTATCAATGTCTTCTTAAATGGAGACTGATATTGTAAGGGAATAAATCCAATTGAAGTATACATATGACCAACCAATGTTACAAATGGGAAAGGGTTTAGATAAGAAGAGGTTAAACTTAATGTTCATCTTGGGGCTAGTAACCATATTCCAAGTGAGGCTATTATAACACAACCCACACTTTTCTCCCCCTGGAAAACAGTTATTTTCAACCTGAAAGAATCAATGTCCTAGGCAAAACCTGGGACTGTAGCGGCTTTGTGAGTGTGGAGAGGAGCACTGTGTTTGTGGCTGCGCGGGGCACAGCAACAGGGCTCAAGCGCATACAAACCACTGGGCTGGATAGCAGCCCCTGACCCCATTTAATTGTTTTTTAAATTAAAATAATTGCATTGACAAAACAATTACCTGAAAAGGTGAAGATGGTGCTGTTCTATGTTTGGTATTGTAAGAAGAGAAGAATCCTTTAGCCACCGGCCTTGTATCACCATCTGAACCAGGTGAGTGATATTCAGGACAGTCACCAGCCAGCCCTGGCTTGCAGCCACATCCAGCATGGCCTGGATAAGAAAAATTATGTTAGCCTTAACAACAACGACAACAAAAAGCAGGAAAGTCAAGCATTGTATCTTAAAACTACTATGTATCAGAACAGAAACTAAAACTGAGGTATAGTTAAGTTGGGGAACAAACTGAACTTCCCACAGAAGGATCAAATATAAATATAAATATATACTTTTGTGGACAGAAAAAAAAGTTAGATATTAGAAATAAGAAAAACATTAATTTTTTGAGTAAATAGACATTTCACAGCATCAAGAGCATTTAAAATGTAAATTTTACTATCTTTCAAATGTAAAACCAGTAACAGTAGGGAAAAAGGGTTTTTTTGTTAAAAAAATATTTTTCCGAAAGAGCAGACTAAGGATATAGGCCAACTCTTAATGACAATAGAGTACACTGTATTGGCAACTGCCTGTGGTCCATGGTCAGTGACGGAAGCAATCCATATTAGACTTTACATCTAATCTAATGTTTTATGGACAAACAAAAGGCTGCATTTGCTTAAGGCAAAACTAAACAGTGAAATCTTATTTAAACAGAGGAGAAGTTTACATAGGCAAAATGATTTCAATTAAATGAAATTCTGCAGAATGTGACTGAAAGACATGTAAGTCAATATGATACTGGGCAATTATACAGTTTTAGGACTGTGCTAGCTTTTTTTGAGATGTACCTAGCAATCCATTACAATGATACTTTACAGTAAATATCTCACTGATGTTAAGGTATTATACAATGTTGTACAAAATCTGATTTTAGAAATTATTTAAGCTATGTTAGTAGTATGGCTTACTACCATTCTGTGGTATCAGTGTGAACATATTCTCATAAGCTTTAAATTTCCAACGCTGTGTTCTATAAGTTACAAAAAGTAAAATAATCATAAAAATCTGTCAAATAAAATCTATGCTCTTTTTATGTACAATATAGGGAAATGGACCAGGGTTCTTGGATATAATGATTAGTGTGATAGAACACTCAAACTGGTCATTAGCACCTGTTGGGCTGCTAGCTATATACCAAACGCCTGGACATGGATATCTTTACATGGGTGGATATATAAGTATGTGCATGTGAATGTTTCATCCACACACAGCTCTGAGAAACACTGTGTGAATACATTTCTTCTTTTTCTACAAAGCAGAATTTCATTAAGATGTACAAAACAAATGAGTTATAGTGAATGCTATGTAGAAAATAATGTGGTTCACAGATCACAATGCTCAAGACCAGCTTAGAGAACAGAAAAGAGAAATGAGTAACTGTACTAATGCAATATGATGGTGCACTTACAAGTTGTAATGAGGACTAACAAAAACAATTTTACTTTTGATTTTGTATTGTAATGCGACTGGAAATAAATTCCAGACCAAAAGCTCACATCTACAGTTGGATGGACTAACCATATGGTTTTAACTTTGAAGTTTTCATTATGAAGTTGAAAGATTTCATAAAATTTATGAGCGTTCTCCACAAGTTTTCACTGTATAATCCAGATGTGAAAATACAAAAAGAAAATTGTGCAAAGTAAGTGCTTACGTCAAGTGAAAGTCCTATCATGAATTGAAACTCTAATTTACAGAAAAGAAAGGGATGATAAGGTATTGCAACAGTACAAACGTGCAGAACTAAATACTGCTGCACCTCTGTCTGCCAACCACTGCCTACTGTTGCTGTCCTCTCTGCCCCACTGCTTAGCCCCCACCTTCACTGCCTCAGAAGTTTCCATTTATTCCCATTCTACCTCAATTTTCTTTAATCAATACTTACTTCTCTTAAGAGAATGAATTTCTAAAGAGGTAAAACTAAACAGCCCATTCCTCTACCTAAGTATTTTCAATGACATTACAGTGTGCAGTGAACAAAAACTGACATGTCTTTGCATAGCAGCCAAAACTCCATAACTACTGTCTCTCTTTTCCCTCTGGTCACCTTGCCCAATATACTCTCAGTGGAGTAATACAAAATGGCTGGTATTTTCCAGATTTATACTAGCTGTTAATTTTTTAAATGAATATCACTCATTTAACCTTATACACTTCAGAATTTCCCTTTTATGCTTTGAAGCCTTCCTGATTCCTCCAGACAGACATAGGCCAGTTTGTCTCCTTTGCCTCGACTTACCACAATTTTCTGTTTACATATTATCCTGTAAACTACTTCTTGTCATGATAACTTATAAATATTCTTCATAATTTTAGCCCTAACACAGAGTATTCAGTAAATATTTTGTGGTGGTCTAAATGAAAATGGCCACCAAAGACTCATATAGGAAGTGGCATTACTGGAGGTGTAGCCTTGTTGGAGTAGGTGTGTTCTTGTTTTGAGGGCTTTGAGGTTGCAGAAGCTCAAGCCAGGCCCAGTGTCACTCTCTCTTCCCGCTGCCTGCAGATCCAGATGCAGATGTCTCAGCTGCTCTCTATTACCATGTCTGTTTTTGTGCTGCCATGCTTCTTGTCATACTGGAAATGGACTAAACCTCTGAACTGTAAATCAGGACCAATTAAATGTTTTCCTTTATAAGAGTTACTGTGGTCACAGGTGTCTATTTACAGCAATAAAATACTAAGACATATTTCTTTTATTAAAGTATACATAAAAATCCAACTAAAACATTATAATATGACTACATGACTAAATCATTGAGATCTACTAAAAGCAGTATGAAAGAAAAACACACAAACTTTGATGTCAGACAGATTTGGATCCTAATTTTATCCCTTTTAGTAAGTATATCTAAATTGAGAAAGTAATTTTACACTATTGGATCCTGAAGAGGTTCTTTGGAAGCAAAGAGAAAATGTACGAGTGTCCCAGCAGTTGTTTGCTGCACAAGATGGTAACAAACAGAGACCTAGTTAAACATCATAAAACTGGTGTAGGACAATTCTATATTCTGTCAACTATGTTTTAAATAAACGCTGATTGGCCATTAGCCAGGCAGGATGTATAGGTGGGATACCAGACAGGAAGTAGAGGTGGGGCAAGGAGAATAGGAGAATTCTGGGAAGCAGAAAGCTCCCTTGGCAGTCCTTCCCAGACCACCGAAGAAGCAGGATGTGACTTGCCCCACTAAAAAAGGTACTGAGCCATGTGGCTAACATAGATAAGGATAATATGTTAATATTCGTTATAAGAGCTAACACAAAGCCTAAGCTAATGGGCCAATCAGTTTTATAACTTATGTAGACTTCTGTGATTTTCTTTGGGAGTTACCAGCTGTGGGAACGGGGCAGGACAGAAAACCCAATAAGCAGGACCTCATGTAACAGAAAACAATATTTTTCCCTCTCTCCTAGCAGAGATTTTATCTTTTTCACGTCATGTAGAAATGACTACACAGTGTGAGAGGAGTAGAGGAGAGGAGCATCCAGGAGCAGATGAATGGGTTGGGTATCAGGAGAGGCTTGCAGTTACAAGAAATCAAGGGACAAGGCAAAGGACCTGTGCAAGACAAACTAAGAGATGTCAGTCTGGTTCTCATGTGGAATGGAAACCCATGCTACTGTTTGGAGGGTCATAAGGATGGGAGACTGAGGATCCTAGAAGCATATGACTGGTCCTGGGAAGGACTCTGTGTTTTAGTATTTTACAATACTATTTCCCAGGTCACTCCAGAGTTTATTATAGATATCTGATAGCCAACCAAAGAAGATTGCGTTGGCACACTGAGGAGATAAAGCTAGAATGATTCTGAGTACAGAAAATCATGGATAGGACTACTAGTACTTTATAAGACTTTCTCTTACTGAATTAGAATCAATTTTCATTGATTATCATTTCTAGCTATAGGGGAATAAAAATGTGATTTCTAGCACTGTATCCATTTTTATGAAATTAGACAACAAAAACATATCATAACAGAAACAGTAAGGATGTCAGCTATTTTCTGAAGAGAGGTGGGCTGGAAGGGAGTTGATGAATTTAGTTTTGGACACTTAGTGAAGATGGAGCTATGAAGCCAGGTGAACTACTGAGGTGAAGACAAACTCCATGTCCCCATGTAGTTTACAGACTACAGCTGGATTCAGAAACACAGGGTACAGAGTCAGCAGCCAAAAAGTTACAATGAACAGAACTGCTCACAATGGAATCAGTGGCAGAACTGGGGCAGGAGGCAAGACCCAGAGAGGTAGGAGAGGGTGGCACAGGAGACCATCTCAGCAATTGGAAGTAATCTGTGATTCTAATAGATATTTGCTAAATGCTTGATAATTGTCAAACCGTCTATTAGCATTTTTATGTAACATTAAATTCAAATGCATTTTATAGATGAAGAGCATGGCTCAGAGAGAGAAAGAAACATATTTAAGACTACAAAGTTTTAGAAAATAAGTCTGGTTAGGATTCAAATTCAAGTTGTTAGGAGTGGCTCCCATGGTTTATTTAGTATAGTAAATAGTATATATAATTAATAATAATATAATAATAGCATATATAGTAGTAAATATCACTAGTATACTAAGCAGCCAATGAAGGTGTGTAGAATTTGAGTGGGCCTGTAATTTAAAATAACTTATTTTATGAGAAATGTGCATAATAGATCCAATGGGACTTCAAGGATATTTCTCAATTATAGAAAACTAAACGCTGTTATGGAATGTTCCAAGACCTTGAAAGATGCAAACATCTGTGGATATTCAAGTCTCTTATTTAAAATGGTAATATTTATTTGAAACATATGCATATACTCCTCTATATCTTAAATTGCCCGAAGATTACTTATGATACCTAATATACTACATTGCTTAAGTAATGACAAAAGAAAAAGAGATTAAAAAAAAGGACTACGTCCAGCACTGACCTTCTTCCAATATTTTGCCCCAAGGCTGGCAGAACATGCAGATATGGAAGTGGTGAATAAGGAAAGCTGATGGCTCCAGACCTTAGTGCAGTTCACACATACTTGGCATTGGTTTGCAGCTGGTGTGGTATGTTAGACACAGACCAACAGTTGAGAACTGTACCTCTAACTGTAAGGCTCTGGGCAAATTAATTATCGAGGTTTATTTTCCACATCTGAATAACTGTTTCTGATCTGTCATTTTTTTAAAAAAAGAGTTCTAGCTTCCATATAAGCTTTAATATTTTAGCAATGACATATGAACTATATATTTGTTTTTTTGGGTAACATTTGCTTTCTATCTTTTTAAGTGAACCCTAGCATTTTTGAGGTCATTTCCAGTAAATACCAAACAAGCTGTACAGAGAAGAGACCATCCTGGGGTCAGGCTATGAATTTCACAAAAGAAGAGGGTTCTGTTGATTACTGATGGTCTCATGGAACCAATGAAAGGAAAGCAAAGGAAATTTCTGCAGATGAAGGTAATGGTCTCTTCATTAAGGAAGCACAAAAATACTTGGAAGAAAAACTGGGTAAAATCAACAATGGAAAAAATTCTGGAGCAGCCCTGTTGTCAACAGCAAGACTCTGTAGTAGATTCAACAATGCTTGGAGCTTATTTCCTGCAATAACGAGTAATTATGGCCTGAAGGCAGAGAATTTACAGTTCCTGTTCATAGTTACCCATGGCAGTATGAGCTTTTACCACATTGTGACACTAGTGTTGAAGTAGCTACAGTTTGGCTACAATCATAAGGGGACAGGAAGTAAATTAAGAGAATAGGAAGGGGAGAAAAGATGACCTACATAGTATCAGAAATGCTCAGGCAAGCTGACCCATAAATATATCATGAGAGAGGGGACTCAAGCAATGGTCATTCAGGCGCTGGCTAAGGCAGTTTGATACTGATCAAGGTGCAGGAGTGTAGGTTGCAGGTGATCATGATGTTTAAAAGTCATCTATTGAAGTCACTATGATGGACTGATGATGGAGAACTGACACTATAAATGCTGTCTGAGGAAGATGGGAAACAGTTAAAAAAGAAATCTAATGGATTTCTAATGGAAGCTGCCTCCCTAGAAGGAAATGGTTGGAAAGACAATAGGGGGCTAGTTTTTAATCTCTGTAGACAAGAAGAACTGCTCAACAGGAGTTTCAGAGGAGAGGAAAGGAAAACAAATGTCTGAGGGAAGGAGCAAAACTGGAAAGGAAGAAGATGAAGCAGAGGCAAACCCAGAAAAGACGAAGTACACACCCCAGAGGCATTTCAACCTCAAGGACTTCTGAAGTGACTCATGACAGGCAAAGGTAAAGGAATGCAGAATGAACATTTTGTTTAGTTAAAGGCATGCTTTAGGGTGTGGACAGACCTCACCTCCTCAACATTTACTATATATCCAACACAAAATCCCTAGGCTTCTCAAGTTTGATTTGAACATCTAAACCCAGTAAGTTTCATTGTGGCATGAAGGACCGAATTATCCAAATCTAATATTTTTCTTCTCATCTTCTATGACGGCAGATTATAAACAGTGAACAATTAAATGTATCAAGTAATAGAAATCTGAAATTATTGTGAAAATACCCAAATGGTAAATTATATAAAGTCATACTGTCTATGAATAAACTTTGCCAATATGAGATTCAAAATGAAACATGTGAATTAGCTTTATTCCATATAGTTGTACTTAAACATCAGCTCGTCAGGCATTATTTTTTTAAACAAAATTCATTCTGGAGTAAATAATCAAAAATAAAACTGAAGAAGGAGCACTAATACATGTAAGTCAATTTCACTGCATGGCAAGAGAACCAATGAAACAGAACAGCAAAGGAAAAGACTAATGATAATTTCTCCATGAACTTAAACTTCATTTTAAGAAATTTGGGCTGCAAAATATGTGGAGTCTGGCATGTGATGCTCCAGCCATGTGCTCATGATACAACATTCTAAAGACATCCTCTTTTCCTTGATTCTTTCTTCCTATGAGAAACCCTTCCTTTACCCTATCATCTCTTTTACTGTATCTATTGATTCTAAAGAGATCACAAGCGTATTAGCACACCACCAGGACAATAGCTGAAATAACAGAGAGTACTGCCATTTCTGCTCAAATTAAATAACATAAAAATATTATTTTATTACTCGATTTTAAAGATTTATTTCATCCAAAATGAGAGAAAGTTACATTAATGTAGAGAAATAAGTTCATAATGGAATATCACGGATATGCGAATCACTACAGGAAGATGATAAAACCAAAGTCTGGGAAACTATCATAGCTAACACAGGTCAAGAGAGACAAGGAAGTCAGGCTAATTTATGTAGTATCCTGAATGACAGTATAGAAATATTAAAGAGCCCTGAGTAATGATGGATTTTGATTAATAATGATATAAGCTTATTAATTATAAGAAATATATAACCAAGCCTGATCCTGCTGAGTTTCCAATATCAGACAAGACTGAGAATATTCAGAGCAGCAAGGCTTTAGACAACATTTCTTGAAAATGTAAACCATTCTCAAATGAAAAGCATACAAAAATAATAATAAAAAAACCCTCAAACACAAATGTAACTAGAAACTCATTGTAGAAGTTTACAGTATGTTAGACTGTAAGCAAACCCGTTGCTTAGCTCAGAGCTCTTGGAAGTTTTGCAAGGACAGCAAGGCCCCTGAGAGTAGCTTTCTGAAGAAAAAGGCAGAGTCATTTAAAGGTTCAGATCCTGTGAAGTAAGGATACAATATTTTGTCAATAATTAAAATGCTGAAAGTACATTTATAAGATTTTTTTTTCAGTAGCAACAGTTGTTCATTGTAACTTTCTCCTAAACTTTGACCCCCAGAAGGTTAGCATTCAGGAAGCTCAGCTGCTGTCTAACAAACTTAATTAATCAAAAAGTCATTTCCGAGCTGTAACTATGAGTAAAAGCGCTTCAAGTGTCCTAGCAAGCCTACAAGTTAATCAAAATGCTAATGCAGTACAAATTAAAGTTGTGATTAACATTTCACAGTAGCTGCTTAAGTGAATTGATCACACAAATGGGTTAAGCATTACTCATTTCCTAAAGCCCCAACCGGGAAAAGGGTTGTTATGTGGGTGTGAGGAGAGGAACTGAGGATAGAAGGATCCTTTACGACAGCACCACACTGTCAATAAATCATCCCTGAGCTGCCCTATGAAAGCTTACAGGCAGTTATGCAGAAGGAAACAGCCTTCCAAATTATATTACATTCCCTGAAGGGAGAGGACTTTCAAATTCACAGGAGTAAATAAAGGTGTCTAACACCACAAAACATACATATTTGTGTTAGTTTTGGAAGTGCTAAGCCCATGGGCTCTGCTCCATCCCTAGCAAGGATGATGCTTTGTTTTAGGTGATTTTGGTCATTGTACGAAGAGTTAAGATGAAACTCTGACTATATGGACTGAATGCCCACTGCAGTGTAGATATTTTCATGTGAAAGAATAAATCATTAAGTTCATGTAGTATAATTTGCTTTAAATTCTTAGCCAGTAGCAAGATTTCACAAGGCTTCTATGGAAACAAGGGGCCCTTGGCTGTCTGGTCAAGAAAACAGCCTAAATTAGACCACACCCAGGTCTCTTATGAGTTTGATAAGGTCACATGAAAATGTTTATAGTAAATGGACTGCATGTGTTGGTAGACAATTTAAAATTTTGCATCAGAAAACCTTTTACACACACACACACCTATCCTTCCTACCATCTTCTATTAAAAAACTAGAAAGAAAAACCCCAATATATTTGTTTTATTTGTTCATGATGGACAGGTATCTCCTGCATGTCATTTTTTCCAGTCAGTGATGCTACAGCCATTAGAAGTTCCCAATATACTTTAGCTCTGAAACCCTCCCATAGTGTTAGTATTCCTTGACACAGACTGGAATAACAGACATATTGTTTACAAATAATCTACTTATCTTACTTTTACCAAAATGACCTGATCTTCTGAAACCTACTGTGCTACCTACTTTAAGAAAATCTCATTTTTTTTAATTAGAAGCATTTAACATTTGAAAGGATTTAACTAAGAATACAGTAGATTCACCTAACATTTGTAATATCAAAACATTCTTACAAGTATTGGACTAAGGATTACACCAAGTACTTCATAGTTAAGCTTGGTAATACCTGGACTACTTTCACTGCTAATTGTACTTGTCTCTAAATGACTAAACCCCACTCATTCAGATGATTGTGACATTTTTCAATGCACTCCCACTCACTGAGCCCATTCTAGTGAGCACCAGGTAAACACACTCACTTTCCTCTATGGTATTAGATTCTTTGGGAATCAAGTAATTTTACAGGTAATCTCCACAACAGGAACGAATCATTTACTAATAAAATCTAGACCCAGCACATTTACAGTTATACTACACTATACTTTCATTCTAAAGACTGTTTCTTTTTTTCCTATTTTTCCCTTTTGTGGCACTGAATGTAACAGGTAGTTTATTCTCTCCTCTTCTCATACTCTAACATATGGACACATACTTTTAGAAGCACATGTATTGTTTCTCCATTAGGATATTTAGCAGCAGTGAAGCTGGGGATGTAGCACAGTGAGTAGTGAATTGGCTATAATATACCTCAGGTTCTAAGTTTGATCCACTGCAACCTCTAACAATGGATAAGTGCAGGCACATAGTCCTGGATGTAATCTTTGTCACTCCTAAGGTGGAAGCTAGAGAATCTGGACTTCAAGCTAACACATCATCTAGGTCAGTCAGAGACCCACCTCATTAGGCTAGATTAGACCCTATAGCAGATCAAGAATAAGAAAACAAAATAGAAAAAAATGGATTGAAGATGAAATATTGTCTTTTCAGAATTAATGTGAGTTATAGAAAATACTGAGTCACGTGATATGTGGTATGCATTTATCTCACCATAAACTGTTATGAAAAGTCATTATCATTTTTATCTTTAGGCTAAACAACAACTATATCAATGAACTTTTAAAGATTTGCTCTTGTAAGTTCAAAAACTTATCTAAGTAGAGAAAGTTATGTCATCCCAATATAATTACATGTTCCCTTATTTATTTATTTATTTATTTATTTCTTTATTTATTTATGCAGTTGGTTAAAAATATTATTTTTAAATCTGAAAACAGATCTACAATAAGATACAGCTATACCAGTCTTGGACACATACCCAAAGGACTCTACATTCTACTACAGATGTATTTGTTCATCCATGTTCAATGCTGCTCTATTCATAATAGCTTGAAATTGGAAACAGCCTAGATGTCTATAAACTAATGAATGGAGAATGAAAATGTAGTATATTTACACAATGGAATATTATTCAGTTATTAAGAGTGGAATTATGAAATACACAGGTAAATGGATGAAGGCTGAAACAATCATGTAAGTGGAGATGATGGTTGGGTTTTCTGGCTGCACCACCCGGAATCACATAGAAACTATACTAACTACAATACTGTTTGGCTTATTAGCTCAGGCTTCTTATGAACTAACTCTTACATCTTAAATTAACCCATGTCTATTAATCTGTGTATCACCACGAGGCCGTGGTAAGATCCGGTGTCTTTTTCCTTCAGCAGCTACATGGTGGCTTCCTGACTCTGCCTTCTTCCTGCATTCAATTTAGTTTTCCTGATCTAGTTCTATTTGGCCATAGGCCAAAGAAGTTTTATATTAACCAATAGTAATAAAACATATTCACAGAATACAGAGTTCCACATCACAATTATCCTAAGCAAAGTAACCCCGACCCACAAAAAATTAGAATGTAGCTAGTAAGGGGCCAGGAAGATAAAGTAACCTGAGGTGCTATAAAGGGCAGAGTAGAGGGAATATTGGAAAGGACAACTTAACTAAAGGTCTTGGAAAGTCACATGTAAGCCTACTATTGTGGACGATTCCTAAAATATACACATATGCAAATGAATTTAAATGGATTTACCATGTAAAGGGGCAAGGGTGCCTGAACTAGACACCACATATTTCCAAATAAAATACCAATTATTAGGAATGGGTTGCTTCTTTTCAAATCATTGTTCAAAGCACAGACTCCCAATGAAACATTATAGGCTACTGACAATGCTACTGGTTACCTATCACAGTCTGATGGTAAGACACTACTGAAGACACAGTTTACTGAGTCATCGAAGTTGGAGAAGTTGAGCTAACATCCAACTAGAAGTTTCACCTGTACTGACTAACAGTTATAGTGCTGGAATTTAATATACATGCTATTGGAAGAGAAACATAATGATTGATCTTAGTCGGCTAAGAACCCTGCAAGCTACACCAGTGACCTGCTTGCAAGAGATATCAATTAGAACAACAGTGGCACAATTCCTAATGACATATTGCTATATCCACAGAGCAGAACACAGCTGAATCCTTATCAGAGAAGCTTTTTACAGCATATGACAATTAACACAGAGATCTACAATTGGACAACACACAGAGTGAAAGATTTTGGAATAGATATCCTACCCCTCTGAAGGTTCAGGGAAGTATGCAGAAGAGGAGGCTGAAAGGTTATAAGAGCCAGAAGTAATGGATGACCCAAAGGAAACAGTGTTTTCTAAATACAACAGGTTTAATTCTCAAATAAACTCACAGATACCATGACAGCACACACAAGAACTGAGGAAAGAAAAGATACAAAAATATAAAATATTTTCTTGAATTAAGTTCAAACTAAAGAAAATCCAATGGAGAAGTAAAGGAACTAACTATCAGATGTTATGACTCAAATGGTTTAATCTATAGTTTGCTCTCTCTCTCTCTCTCTCTCTCACACACACACACACACACACACACAGAGAGAGAGAGAGAGAGAGAGAGAGAGAGAGAGAGAGAGAGAGAGAGAGAGAGAAATAATACAGAAAAGGTAACGAGAAGGATATGACATAACCTAAGCATAACTCCCTAAAAGATATTTATTAAAGAAAAACATAGCTTCAGGATATAGATGGTAGTGGAAACTACTTCAAGTGGTCAAAGTTACTATCATCAGTAAAGGCTGCATTTCTGTCATGAACCTTATGAATGGGATACACTAACAGAGCAAACCATCTCTGTTGTGGTATTCTTGCCAAAATACTGAACATGAATGCAATCACAAGGAAGTACTCATCTCTGGAAAGTTTACTACAAAATCATTGCTAAGATAGCCAAGGACACTAAGCAGATGTTAAAAAATAAAATTTTGGATCCTAGACTGAAACTGGATCCTTTGGCTGAATATGGGAAAGGAAAGCTTTACTGAGTTGGTTAGGCAAGATAATTTTTGTGCATAATATTTAGATGACTATATAATGGTAATCAATTTATTTGCAAGAATAAAATGTACTTCTGTACCTTTCATGCAAGACTTTCTGACCCCAGTATTCATTATCTGTCTTTGTGGAAAGGATGAAAAAAACCCATAGCAAACACAAATGAGTATCCAGGGCCACAGCTGAAAACCCAGAACTTTAACCCTGTAAAGTGTGACTAATGAGGAATGGTAAATCTTCTTCCTAGAAAGGCAGATCATGTGTTCGCTACAAACAAGTACATAAAGCACTGATGTGTTAAAGGCTTATTTCCTTCTGAATTTATGATACCCTGTGCTTACCTTATTTTATATGGTAACACTTTTGAATAATAAAAATGTGTGTCATATGTTTTTGATTCCAGGAGACAGGCAGAGGCAGAGGCGGATGGATCTTTGTGAGTTTAAGGCCAGCCTAATCTACATAGTTTGCTACAAGATGCCCCGGGCTTCATGGAGAGACCCTGTCTCAAGACAATAACAACAGAAACAACCAAAAACAAAGAATAATCAAAATGTCAGTTTCTTTATAAAACACGTAAGCATTTTAGAAGAGCAGGAAGCAGAAAATAAAAAGCGTACTAAACCTGCCACCCAGATACAGGTGCTGTAAAAATCTCTCAGTGAAATCATCTTAGAATTTTTCCTAGATGTAGGTATTCTTCATATCCATAGAATTTTTCAATAGAATTGTCACAAATTATAATTAATTTAAGAGGTCCTGAATTATTTTTGAACCTTTACCATTTTAAAGAATGTCCTTGTACTGATATTTTCAGATAGATTTAATATACCTGTAAAAAGACGTTTAAAAATTACATATTTTGTGACAGGAATGTTAAAAAATGTAAAATGTAGAAAGTCAAGATCTCTCATAATTCAATCTTGTTAGTGTACATCCTTCATCAAAACCTAATTCCCTGTGGTTTCCCCCAGTCAAGGGCAGCTTCTTTCTCGTAGCTGTGCTGAAAAACCCTGCATCATCTTGTTTTACCTGCCTGCTAAAAATTCTTGTCCATTCACCCTGCTCTTTAAAAAAGTTCAAGGACCATTTAGAATCAAACCATTCTCATGTACCACACCTATACTATTCCTTGCCTCCCTCTAGAGCATTCAAGGTATGGAAACCTCACTGCTAGGGGTTTAAACTCTACTTTAATGCTCATGATGGTATAAAAAACTGTTAGAGTGCTTTTCATTTATATTACATCTCAGCAAGGTAGATTTCCTTTATATATTTCAACAAAACAACACTGCGACAAACACTCTGTATTGATTACGAAAGGAGAGAAATGGGTCTAGGCGACATTTATTACTTTGGATATCAAAACATTTACAAAATATAAAACAGGGGTACAGTTTTCACTATTTTTTTGTGGGTTTAGAACGCAACTATTTTTATAAAAATTATGTTAACATGAGGGTACTACTGTTATCTTCAAGTGAATTACTGAATATTTGAGAATATTGATAGGTAGTAGTAATATCACTAATGAACCAATCCTCCAATGCTTTCCCTGTTTAGAGCGAAGTCTAAAATCCACATTAAGCTTTAGCTCCTCTCTGCATAGGATACTACTTTATCCATAATCTCGACTTCTACCTTTCTGTGCTATTTCTATCCATCTCTTTTCAATGTCTTTCAATAGCCATTTTGATTTCTAAGTAAACCAGGTGGCTTCTTACAGGAAAGCTTCAATAACTGCTTCTCTGTGGAGAATATACCCCACCCAGGGCTCTGACTTCACCTTCCCCACTCAATTTTAGAGACCAAGTTTCACTAGGAAGACAGGATAGACTCCACTTTCTATATAGCTCAGGTTGGCTGCAAATTCAAGATTCTTCTGTCTCTGCTACTGAAGTGCTGGGATTATAGGTGAGTGCCATGACACTTGCCTTGACTTACATGTTTTATTGTTAGACTTTGACATCTTAAGTCATTAACATATGAATACTTCTTTTTTATTACTATATGCTCTATGCATATAATGTTCCAGGCATACACTTTTCCTTCAATACATTCTGGTTAAATATGACTGAACTGGTTTTAGGTTTTGTTGAGACATGGTTTCTCTGCATAATAGCCCTGCCTGTCCTGGAACTTGCTGTGTAGTGTAGACAGGCTGGCCTCAAAGAGTGCTGGGATTAAAGACGTGCTACCATAATTGGCTGTAACTGATTATATAATATAACCATATTTGTTTTTCCTTAGAAAGGTAGTGATTTGACTCACCAGGTATTTCTCAACAATGCTAGAATAAAACAGTCTTATATGTAATAAAATTAAAATACAGATACCAGAAAGGCTGTCATACCTGACATACTCTGAGAGCTTGGTCTAAGACCGTCTTGGTATCAGTGTCATAATCTGGGCAGGGCAGCATGGCTCGGCTGAGATGTGCCTGAAGCAAGAGATGCGCTTTGGTGTGAGGACTGTCAAACGAGTGAGGATTTAATTCAATGGGAAGACATTTGGCCAATTCGCTGTTTGTGTGGTCCTCATTGTGTCTTACTGGCAAGTCTGTGTACTCTTCTGCATCCTGTAAAACAAGATAAATTTCAACTTAATGATCAAAAACACTACAATTAATGTACTTCTTAGTGATACTGTTTTGTGATCTGACAATTGAACCCAGGGCATTGCACATGTCCAGAAAGTACTGTACCTCTTGATTAATACACTAGTTTTGATTAATACAATTTACTTGATGATTTTTAAAACATGATTTATAAAAACCACAAATAACCATATCCTTTTAAGCCTTGTTTTACTTAATACTATCATTAATACATAACCAAAAATAATAATGTATTATCTGAAATTCATGAAGACTCACTTGTTTTTAAAAAGTAAAAAGAAAAAAATCAGAGGATCTACTAGGTGCTACATGATATTATGACAGTGGGGCCACATCAGTGAATGAGAACCTGTGTTCTCACTAGGGAAAACAGTTCCATAAAGTGTAATGAATGCTATGCTATGCTAAGAACAGAGCACTACAGAGCATTTCAGTTTGGGCAACATACTTCTTTATGTATTTTTTATGAAAAGCGAGGCTTTTGATCTTTCAAGAGTGGGACAAGCAAAGCAGTGCTGGAAAAAGAATCAGGAATGGGACTAGTGAGGTTAGCAAAGGGCATAGAACATGATCATCAAAGTATTGTGTACTAAATGCTAATTTATTGGTGATTTTTTTTTTTAGAAACTTCTATAGGCATTTATGACTGACATGAGGAGACAAAAGCCTAAAAGTAAGTAGCATGTTCCATTAAAAGCAGATTTATCTACTTACTTAAAATATTTTTGTGAATAAAAAATCTTATTTTTCCAAATATGTAGTTGAAATTCAGCCTACTGCTGTTGATATGAAAGTTCAATTCTATCTGTGGCATCAGGGATGGGTTAACATCACAAATGGTTTCATAACATTAGTTAACATGGAAAGAACAAAGCACATGAAACAGTGACTCTCAACATACTGGCCATGGAACACTGGATATTTAGGAACCAAACGAGGTGAGCCTTACTGTGGTCTAGCTTACAGTGTGGAGACTTTCCAGGATATATTCTAGAAAAGCACAATCCAAGCAGACAAGAAGATGAAGTTGTAAACCCACAGAGATGACAGTAGCTAAAGTTCATGCATCAGTACTAGAGAAAATAGACACTCAGGGTGGGGAAATGGAGAAGGTATGCACATGAGCTCTAAAAAGCGAAAGGAACTCCTTTTTCAGTCTCCATCAAAATATTGTCTAGACAACATGTTCACAGGTTGGAGAACAGTTGTGCAGTGCCAATGAAAATAATTATATGGTTTGGGTTCACTACAAACTGAGGGACTATATTAAATGGTCACAGCATTAGGAAGGCTGATAACAACTGATTTAGAGAATGTATGTGAGAAAATTACCTAAAGTTGGGAGAAAAGATCATTAAAAAAAACATGGACTTTAGAAAGAACAATGTCTCATACTGAAACAGTGCCTGAACTAATTTTTATTCCTACTGCACAGAACAGAAAAATTCACAGTCCACATGCTACAGGGTAGAGATGGTTTGCCTGAGGATTGGGGGATGATTAGCTATATACCGAGTACTACTCTGGACCTGCCTAAAAGGAAATCACAAAAGCAATATATAAAGGAATCACATGCTTCCAAGTAAATTAACTAAATTCTAGAACAAGGCTCAGAAAGATTTATAGGTTTATAAAAATTCTTGAAGGTGAAATTTGCATTTCATTAATGATTACCAGCCAAGCAAAATAAAGCAGTAAAACAGGATCTGTAACAGGGAGAAAAACCATCTATGGAAAATGATAAGGAAATGACAAACTATAGAACTAACAAAGGCACCAAGTAACAATTATGTCAAACAAAAATAATGTATATGCAACGCAGTTTCTAACACATAACAAAGTAAACCATGTGATTAAAAAGCATTATTTTTAGTAGGAGAAAAATGGAAAGGATAAGGTTCTTTTATGACTAATAAAGAAATACAGTATATGCCAGGTGGTGGTGGCACATGCCTTTAATCCCAGCACTTGGGAGGCAGAGGCAGGCAGATCTCAATGAGTTTGAGGCTACTCTGGTTTACAGAGCTAGTTCCAGGATAGTCAGGACTGCTACACAGAGAAACCCTGTCTCGAAAAGCCAAAAGAAATACAGTACCATTTGAAGATAGGACTGTTCAGCTAAAAATGTATTATAAATCCTAACTATTACAACTGAAACAGGAAAACACAAGTTATAATCAACAAATCAACCTAGAAGATAAATAATTTATGAAACATGCCCTGTTCCTTGTAGCATGAGTTCTAACGGGTCTTAATAATAAAAAAAGAGAGTCAGAACTTGGGAAAATGCTGAAGCCATACCTTACCTTGCAAACTACTTGAATTGGTTTAGTAAAACACTGATTGGCTAGTTGCCATGCAGGAAGTATAGGCAGGGCAAGCAGACTATTTGGCAGGACAGAAACTCTTCTTCCAACTACATATGGCGCTAAAATATTTGGCAAGAATTTCCACATAAAACTGACAAAAGCTTCAAAAGGGATTCTAAATACAAAAGAACACAGTCAAGCATGGCTTCTTGGTAGCAGCATTTTCTTGGGTGGGCTCTGTTTGCCAGAGGCAAGCAGAGGTGCAGCCTTTAAGAAGCCTCCTGACTCTGCATTAGCAGCAAAAACCGTGTGGCTCTTTTAAGAAACACTGCTACCAAACACTTACATGGAGCTTATGAGAAGTTGGCGGTACCTCTGCCATTAAGCTATACCCTCAGGAAGCCAAAGAAATGAATGGAACCAGTCGCTTTAATCATGACCAAACCTGCTTAGCAGATTACACTCTCATGTGATCAGAAAAAGACCTAGATGGAAAAAAAAATTCTAAATGCTTTACAGTGTGTTTAAAATATACATAGGCTTGAAAGAGAAAAGAAACTGTACAGTCATCAAAAAAGAAATATGTAATTTTAAAATAAGTAAACTCCTTAAAAATGGAGTAAAGTAATATAAAAAATGTCACGTAAATATGGAAAATACAAAGAGTCTGGATACTGTATGCTATTGTGTTGTTTTTTAACTTTTTTTTGGCAGTTGAGAAAGGAGCGACAGCTGCTGCTAAAACACATTTGATTATAAATGCTGCTGTGTTAATCCAACATATAGATTTTAAAAATGCCTTGACTTCAAAAGATATGTTACTTTGGAGATTATGCTTTTGTTTGCACAAGAAATGAGAGGCTGTGGATTCATTCCAGGTTAAGAAAAATCAGGTTTGATCAAGGAAGAGCCCCTGAAATATCTCCGATAAAATGGCCCAGATGATCCAACATCCTAGACTGCCTCTGTTATAGTTTCCCCCGAGTTCTACATCCTCAACAGCTTCAAGGTGATTGGCTAAGATGATCCAGTGTCACAGAATACTCCAGTCAGGACTTGACCATAATCCTACATTTTCTCTGGGTCCCCATAAGATTAACAGTGTCCCCAGTCAGAAGGAAGTAGCCTAGAAAACTATGCTCACATTTCAAATATGGATTATGAATGTTTGTTTTTGTTTAGGAATTTTGGTTATAAATTGTTATTGATCATAGTCAATCTCTTTCTAAAGAAGAAAAGGAGTATGATAATGATGGGAAAAAGGGTAGATTATTATAACGGGAAAAAAGGTAGATTGTTAAATCTACTTTAATCCAAAAAAACAACCGTTAATCTTACATATTTCACATAGGTATAGATTTTAGTTTATTGATACAAATTTAAAGTTAATTTTGTTATACTATATGTATATTTCTACTCTTGTTTAAGGCATTGTGTTTATACAACTCAATTAAAATGAAATGTATAGTTAAGAAAGAGAGATTAACAGTCATCTATAATTGTCAAAATTATAGTCATGTTAGTTTTTTCTTGGTATACAAAGATATATTTCAGATAGGCAATCTTCTAACACTTTAAAGACCTACAGAATATGGTATTTAAAATGTTATAATAAGATAATTTTTTTGATAGTGAGACACATCTATTCTTGGTAGCACCATCTAACTAGACAGAAGATGGTGGGTATTGAAGAAAACTCCATATGAAGTTTATTTTCATTGTGACAAAAGTTAGCCATGAGGCAATAAAATGCCCTTGCCTTGACTGCTGACAATATGCTGTCAAAAGGGACAAGCAGGACACAAATGAAAGGACTGCAGAACTTTGTTTAGACAAAGTAGGACATCCCTTCAGAAAATCCTGCTTCACAGATAATTCTGTCAGATATGCTAGCCCTATAGGCTGAAGATGGATGCCCCAATGATGCAGAGGAATTTTGCGTGACTGTCCAGGCAGTCCTATGTCCCTGTCATTAGTACCTAACTTTCCACCTTTCTGAGGTTTTTGATGTATTTGAAGACTAGCTAGTTATAATTTATATAGTTTCCCTTAGTTTTAATAGTAAACAAACTAGATATAAAACTCACCATGATAAGCTAGATAATTATTTTCTCTAATTTTGTCAAATGCAAATGGATTGGATATTATTACTATAATTCTTACTTGACAACTGCTTTTGTTATATATATTTTTCTATATTAGGTAAAAACTTTCCTTTTCATTAGACAAAAAGGGGGAAATTCTTGTACACTGCCAAGATTTGTCACTTGAATTAGCTTAATAAAATGGTGATTGGCCAGTAGCCAGTCAGGAAGTACAGGTCAGACAAGCAGACTAGGAGAATTCTGGGAAGAGGAAGGGTGGAGTCAGGAGTCTCCAGCCAGATGCTGAGGAAGCAAGATGAGAATGCTAGCAAAGATACAAAGCCACATGGTTAAGCATAGATAAAAATTATTGATTAATTTAAGCATAAGAGCTAGTAATACACCTGAGCTAGCAGCCAAACATTATGATTAATATAAGCTTCCTGTGTGGTAATTTGGGAAGCAGGTGCGGAATGGGGCAGGACAGAAACTCACCTCCAACTACAGCTCCTCTCCCAAAAAATTAAAAAAAAAAAAACCAACAAGAAGATCAAAGAATGACGCATATAAAGTATGTATTTATGCCAGAAAATGTAATTTCTAGAAAACAAACATTTTAGATTATACCTTCAAATCTAAATCATACCAACAATCATGTGAATTATAAATGGGTTAAATAACCATAATCAAAGTCAAAAATTACCTGAATAATAATGACTCAACTACATCTGGCCTATATAGAACGTAAAGAAATGGATAATGCTGAAACAAAAGGAAAGATAAAAAGATAAGCCATGGTAATATCAGTTGTAACAGGATAGTGGCAATGTTAATTTCAGAGACAGAGGAATTGTAGAGTAAGGACAAAGCATAAAGAAGGCCATTAGTTCTTTGAAGGTATGGCAGAATTTTGTGATGAATTCATCTGGCCCTGGGTTTTTATCAGTTAGGAGATTTCTAAATACCACTTCTATTTCACTATGGATATTGATCTATTTAAACTGTTTATTTCCTCTTTGTTTCACTTTGGTGAGTCAAATATAACAGGAAAATCATTCTTTTTTTTTTTTTTTTTTTTTTAGATTTTTCCAGTTTGGTGGCATATAGATTTTTAAAGTATGTCCTTAAGTACTCTGGATTTCTTCAGTGTTTGTTGTAATGGCCCCCTTTTCACCTCTGACTATTAACTTGGATTCTCCTTTCTCTTTTGGTTAATTTGGTTAGAGGTCTGTCAATCTTGTTAAACATTTTTATAGAACCAACTCTTAATTTCGTTGATTATTTGTATTGTTTTTGGTGTTGATTTCATTTCATTGATTTTTGGTCCCGAGTTTGATTATTTATTTCTATCTACTCTTTTGGGGTGTTATTTCTTCTTGTTTTTCTAAAGATTTCAAGTGTATCATTAGATCATTAATATGAGAACCCTAGTTTTTTTCATGTGAACCTCCACTTACAACAGCCTTCACTGTGCCCTATAGGTTTAGGTATGTTATGTTTTTATTTTCATTCAGTTCTGAAAATAAGGAAAAACAAAACTTGAATTTCCATCTTGATTTCTGTCTCAACCCAATTTTCATTCAGTAGCAAGTTATTGAGTTTGAATGAGATTGTGACCTTTCTGTCTGTTGTTGATATTCACCTTAATCCATGGCAGTTAAACAGGAGGAAGGCTATTCATTTAATTTTTCTGTATCTGGTAAGAGCTGTCTTGTGCAATCCCACTAAAATCAGGAACAAGACAAGGCTGTCCACTCCCTCCATATCTATTAAACATAGTTCTTGAAGTTCTGGCTAGAGCAATAAGACAAGAAAAGGAGATGAAGGGGATTCAAATTGTAAAGGAAGAAGTCCAATTTTTATTAGTTGTAGATATATAATAGTATACAAGAGTGACCCCAAAAACTCTAATAGGGAACTCCTACAGCTGATAAATACCTATAGTAATGTGGCAGGATACAAGGTCAACTAAAAAAAAAATCAGTAGCCCTCCTATACACAAATAATACAGAAGCTGAGAAAGATCAGAAAATATCATTCTTCACAATAGCCACAAATAACATAAAATATCTTGGGGGGTAACACTAAACAAAAAGGGAAAGACCTATTCAACAAGAACTTTAAGTCTTTGAAAAAGAAATTGAAGAAGCTAACAGAAAGTGGAAAGATCTCCCGTGGTCTTGGATAAGTATGATCAACATAATAAAAATGGCAACCCTACCAAAAGCAATCTACAGATTCAAAGCAAATCGTCATCAAAATTGCAGCACAATTCTTCACAGACCCTGCAAGAACAATACTCCCAACTTCATGCGGAAAAGCAAAAAACCCTGGATAGCCAAAACAGTCTTGTACATCACCATCCCTGAATTCAAGTTCTATTATTGAGCTACAGTAATGAAAACAGCTTGGTACTGACATAAAAACAGACAGGTGGACCAATGGAATCGAATAGAAGACTTGGATATTAATCCACACACCTATGAACATCTTATTTTTGACAAAAAGCTAAAAATTATACAAAGAAAGCATCTTCAACAAATGGTGCTGGCATAACTGGTTGCCAATCTGTAGAAGAATGAAAATAGATCCATATCTATACCCATGCCCAAAACTCAAGTCCAAAGGGATTAAAGACCTCAATATAAATCCGACCATACTGAACCTTATAAAAGAGAAAGTGGGAAGTTGCTGCAGGAGCTTCTTCTCCTTCAGCCAATAGCCTTTAAGATACCAGCCTACTGGGGTGTGGTTCCATTTTAAAAAGTGGTGGCAGCCCTCCGCTTGCTCTCTCTTGCTTCCGGCTCCCCTTCTGACTGCAGGACTCTCTGTTTCCTGTTTGCAACAAGAGGACTGTGGTTTGGGACACTGATCTGTAAGTTTTATCCCCTCCAATAAATAACCCCTTTTAATCAAACTGGTTAGAATTGTTTTGCAACATTACGAAGTAACCTTCAATTCATGGGCACAGGAGACCACTTCCTAAATATAATACCAGTAGCACAGTCACTGAGACCAACAATAAATAAATGGGACCTCCTGAAACTGAGAAGCTTCTGTAAAGCAAAGGACACAGTCAATAAGACAAAAAGGCAGCCTACGGAATGGGAAAAGATCTTCACCAACCCCACATCAAACAGAGGAATGATAAAAAATATATAAATAACTCAAGAAATTAGACATCAAAATCCCAAATAACCCTATTAAAAAATGGGTACAGAACTAAACAGAGAATTCTCAACAGAAGAATCTCAAATGGCTGAAAGACACTTAAGGAAATGTTCAACATCCTTAGCCATCAGCGAAATGCAAATCAAAACAACTGAGATATCATCTTACACCATTCAGAATGGCTATGATCAAAAACACCAATAATAGTTTGTGCTTGAGAGGATGTGGAATAAGGGGAGGAGTTCCTGTTAGGAATGCAAGCATTTACAACTACCTTGGAAATCAGTACGGTGGTTTCTCAGAATATTAGGAATCAATTTACCTCAAAACATACCATAGTATTCTTGGGCATATACCCAAAAGATTCTCAATCATACTACAAGGACATTTGTTCAACTATGTTCACAGCAGCATTATTTGTAATAGCCAGAACCTGGAAACAACCTAGATGTCCCTCAACTAAAGAATGGATAAAGAAAACATGGCACATTTACAAATTAGAGTACTACTCAGCAGTAAAAAACAATGACATCTTGATATTTGCATGTAAATGGATGGAACTAGAAAAAAAAAACATCCTGAGTAAGGTAACCCAGACCCAGAAAGATAAATATGGTATGTCCTCACTCATAAGTGGATACTAGGTGTAAAGCAAAGGATATTGAGCCTATAGTTCATGATCCTAGAGAAGCTAAGAAACAAGATGAGCCCTAAGAAAAACATATATAGATCCATCTGTAAAGGGGAAATAGACAAGATTGCCTGAAAAAATTGGGAGCATGGTGGTGGGGGAGTAGGGAGGGCGGAAGGGAAAGATGAGGGGAGGTGAACTTGAGGGAACTGGATAGTAGAGAGGGAGGACAGAGATGAAAGCAATGAAAGAGATATTTTGATTGAGGGAGCCATTATGGGGCTAGCAAGAAACCTGGCTCTAGACAAATTCCCAGGAGTCTACAAGGATGACCCCAGCTAAGATTCTAAGCAATAGAGGAGAGAGTGCCCGAACTGGCCTCGCCCTATAGACAGATTGATGAATATCATAGAACCTTCATTTAGCAACTGAAGGAAAGAGAGGCATTGACCTGCATTGTAGCACTAGACTGAGCTACCTCAGGCCAGTTGAAGTGTGGGAGGAGTGAGGAAATGAGCAAAGAGGTCAAGACCATGATGGGGACACATCTTGAAAAAATTTATCTGAGCTAATGGTAGCTCACCAACTCCAGCCGGACAGAGAAAGAAACAGTATAGGTTCAAGCTTGTCCCTCTGAATGTGGGTGACAGTTGTATGGCTGGGATAGACTGTGGGACCACTGGCAGTGGTACCCAGATTTATCTCTACTGATTGTACTGGCTTTTTTGGAACCTATTCTCTTTGGATGAACACCTTGCTCAGCCTAGATATAGTAGGGAGGGCCTTGGACCTTCCCCAAAGCAATGTGCATTACCCTCTCTGAGTAGTGGATAGGGGGTTGAAAGGGGGTCAGGAATGGGAGGAGGAGAGAGAGTAGGAACTGGGATTGTTATGTAAAATGAAAAGATAGTTTGTTTTCTTTATAAAAAATAATAAAAGATTAAATATTATAGATAAATAAATGCTCAGTTATGTTCAATGTTGCTCTATTCATAATAGCTAGAAATTGAAAATATTATAAATGTCCATCAACTGAGGATTAGATGATGAAAATGTATTCATTTACATGAGATATTATACTGCTAATAAAAATGAAAATTTCAATAACTAGACCTACTAGAAACAATCAGTCCGAGTAAGGCAATTTAGAGTCAGACAGACACTGTAGGCTTCGTCTTATATGTGGATGTCAGTTTTCAAGTTTCAGATATGTGTGCTTCATTTATGATATGCACAGACATTAGGTAGTTGGTAAAGGACCAGGGAGGACAGGGTGATCTTCCAAGGAAAGGGAAATAGGATAGAGTGTTAAAAAAGGAAAATGGGGACTGAAGAATAAATGGGGAGCCGGGCGGTGGTGGCGCACGCCTTTAATCCCAGCACTCGGGACTCAGAGGCAGGTGGATCTCTGTGAGTTCGAGACCAGCCTGGTCTGCAAGAGCTAGATCCAGGACAGGTTCCAAAGCCACAGAGAAACCCTGTCTCGAAAAACCAAAAAAAAAAAAAAAGAATAAATGGGGAGAGGGATGGAAGAGGATAAAGGGAATATTGAGAGGGACATTACCAAAGGCCTTTTGAAAATCCATACAGAAGTCTATTACTCTAGAAATTTTTTTATAATAGACAAAAATAATTTAAATGGAGTTACCATTTAACGGGGGAGACAAGGTCCCAAGTGGACATATATGCTAACAAACAAAATTCCAATACTAGGAATGGGTTTTCTCTTGTTGTTCCAAACACCACATGCTATTGGCAATGCTATTAGTCACCCTCCATAACTTGATGATAAGGTCCTATCATAGAAGATGCCACTCACTTGTTGTAGTACATGGAGAAATCAAGATGGGCCTCAACTAGATGCTCCACCCCACTACTGACTAGTATTCATTCATAGGGCTGGAATGTACTATGTGTGCCATCAGAGGAGAAAAGTAATTACTGTCACCTAGCTATGAACTCTGCAACCACCTGCAGGATATACTGGGGCAATAGTGACACAAATGTTTATGGTAGAAGTCAAGGACTTTCTATTAAATTTAAGGCCCACTCGATGAGATAGAACCCATACCTCACAGTGTTCATAAGGCAAAGAACATAAGACTAGTTAGGTCATGGGCCCAAGGATAAAACCTGCTACTGTCCTACTACATGAACATAGCAATAAAATATTCCTAAAGACATATTTCTATATCATTGATTATTGCATCGCCCAACCGTTATCAGAAAAGTATGTTCTTGCAGTAGATGGGAATTAACATAAAGATCCAAAATTGGCCATGTGCAGAACCAGAGATCTTGAATAACTCAGCTCTAAATAAGATGTCTTCATCAAATCCCTTCCTTCAAGGGTCAGGAATCTATTAGGAAAAGAAGGCAGAAAGATCCTAAGCACCAGAGGCAGTGGATGATTCCAAAAAAACCACCATTCTTACAGACTCAACAGGACCATTCTATGTATATATGAACTCAAAGAGCCTGTGACAGTAGCCATAACACCTGCAAAAATCTAAGCCAGACAAACAGCCCAGCATAGAGAAGAGGAAGTGGGGTCCAAATATCACCTCTAACTAAGGAGCTAATGGCAACTGACAGTTGCTGGGAGAGACAAAATCAGTTCTCTCCAGTAGAATGACACAGGTATATTAATTACACTTCAGGGAAGGCCTAATGTTCAGGAGTAGCTGACCAACACAAAATGGATTCCATGGCTCCTGTGTGCTTTTTAAATATTTTTTATATTTTTGTTGTTGATATTTGAAAGAGGGAAAGGAAAAAGAAAACATATAATTGGGTGGGAGGTAGGGAAGATTTGGTAGAACTTGGAAGAGGGAAAAATATAATCAAAATATATTTCATGAAAACATTAAAAATAAAAATTTCATTTTATAATGGTAACACAATTAACAACAAAATATACCTTAAGAATATGAGATACTTCTTATCCAATTAATTTTCTAAATTTATAAGAAGTTGGTAGAGTACAAGAAACTGGGATTATAAATTAGTCTGACACTTTATGTGGATTTGGGGGGGTTGAAGTTAATCCATATTAAGTGTCAGACACAATTTATAGTCCCAGCTCTTTTACAGAGAGTCACTGGGAACCCTGTGTTCAGATAATCTGGAATAGGTAAAAAATCAAATCAAACCATACCAAATCAAACTGAAACAACACCACCATCACAACCAAGGAAGTTTGTTCAGTGTTTTAATACCTGTCTAATCAGCATTATTACAAGGGTTCAGTCAGTGACATCAGGCAATAAAAAGGCATGACGATTGAAAGGAAGAACCAAAACTGTCTTGATTTGATCATCAATGTAGAAAGCCTGACAGAAGGCCAACATAATCATCTAGAACTAACACATGAATTTGGATATGCAGAACTAAATTTTGGAAACTGCAAAATTCAGTGGTCTAAATTAGGAGGATTATCTAAAGATGAATCAACCAAATACACAAAATCCATATAATTAAAACTATGTAACGCTTCTAAAAAAAAGTTCAAGAAAATCTAACTAAAGGGACAGCCATCCCTTAGTTGTCTCACTCAAACTGATGTACTGGCCTAAAAATAGTTCCAACAAAAACCACAGAAATTCTTTGCTTTTTTCTTTTGGTAGAAATTCACAAGTTGGTGCCAAAATTCATAAGGAAATCCAGAGGATCTAGAAAGCCGAAACTCAAAAAAAGGAGATCAAAGTAGAAAAGCTATCACTACATGACATTAAGACTTGTTATAGAGTAGGCATTGTGGCTGGCTTATGTCTGTAGGCTCAATACCAGGAGGCTCAGACTGGAGGACTATTATGAGTTCCAGGCCAGCCTATGCAATGTAGCTCTAGTGCTGTCCTGGAACTATGTGTCTGCCTATGTCTTGGGGGGATCTCACCCGGCTTAAAAAAAAGTTTCTAAGATTCATATGCAACAGGAATTTAAATGGTGCTACCATATAATGCAGGGACAATACCCAACCAAATCTCATATGCTACCAAATACCAAATTCCCAGTACCAGGAATGGGTTATATCTTGTTGAGCTGTCAGCCAATGGGCCACTGAGAACCTCCCCCACAACATTACAGACTACTTCCAAGGGTACTGGTTACTATCCACAGTTAGATGGTAAGCAATTACTATCGCTGAAAACATCACATACTACTGTCAGTCTCACATAACTGTTAAAACGTTTTAAGAATTATTTCATGTAAAGAGGTGTAATATTGCTAGTTTAGGAAAATAAAAATTAAAATGTTTAAAATTTGTATAACTGATAAGCCAACTGTTAAAAGGAGCAATGAAAATCTTGACCAGGATACAAGATGTTATAATCTCTTTGGAACAGTTTTATACTCACTGAAACTCAGAAACACACCTGTCACATGACTCAGTCATCTCATTTTTACAATGTGCCCAAAATACAACTTCACAAAGTTTGTATGCAGAAATTGACGACATCATTAACATTGACAGGTGAAGTGATAAACATCTGTGTTCTACATAGATGCAGATTTTTGCTGCTCAGTGAAAATAATTAACTATCAGTTCTTTCCACAACACAAGTTAAGTCACAATGGAATTATGGTACATGAAAAAACAGACCCTTTTCCAACGAGAATATACCCTAGAGTTTCAGTTACATAGCACTTAGTAAATAACAAACGAATCTATAGTAACAAAAAGCATACTGATGACTGCCAGCACTTAAGAGTTGGAGAGGCTAATGTTCACATACATGCGAGTAAGATAACATTTGTTTTTGAAATTGTGGAATCTGTCATGCTTATAAAACATGACAGAATGATGAGACAGTACCCACAGGTTTTATTTCTTGGAATTCAATACTGTAATAAAATCCAAGTATTCTGTTAACTATGTGTCAATACATACTATGTATTCAACTATCCAGATATAGTATTTATATATAATATTTTACATTTAAAAATTTTCATTTAAAAATTTTTATTTATGTGTGTTTTTTTTGAGTACCAAAATATGGGAGGAATGGTTGTAGTGTTAGATCCTTTTGAAAAAGATAAGAGTATTGATAGGAATAGTCCTACTTAGAAATTTTGAGTAAAATGAATTAATCTAATGAAGCAACTGTTGAACACCTACTTCATGTCACTGCCAGCTTCTGGGATAAAGAAGCCTCCCAGTAGTGCCTAAAGACATTATTAATTCATCTGCAGGCATACATGGAAGACGGACAGAAAGATAAATGTGAAAAAGTGATAACTGGAAAATCAAAGAGTCCAGCAAGGATATGTGACCCAGTTAGAAGGGCAAAGTTGTGTCCTCAAGAAAAAAGTAGTTAGGCCATAAAGAGATATGAAGAGAGAAGTGAAGAGGGTCCAGAGAACACTGTCCACTAATGGGGAGGAAAATGGTGAGGCTCAGAGAGTGAAAAAGATGGACAAAATTAGTTTTAATTAATATAATTTGTTGAGGAACTTGAATATTATGCTATATTCCTTTAAACTATAATAATTTGAACAAATGTCAAATTTCTTTTCAAATTTCATTTTGTAAGCTGTTGCACAACACTGGCCTTTTGTCTTCCTTATGTAAGAGGTATATATCAGCAGTTAATATATTGCCTCTAATTTCATCTTGTTTTTCTTTATGAAAGCCATTTCTGTTCTTCTTTTCGGAAGTCACCTGTCAATAAGGAAAGACCAACTACACATTTGCCTTGGTTAGGTTTTCTATTGCTGTGATGAAATGCCATGAGTGGTTTATTTAGCCTACACTATCCATACTCTATATCAGTATTTATCATCAAAGAAGCCAGGACAGACTTGGAGCCAGGAGCTGATGCACAGGCCATGGAGAAATGCTGCTTACTGGCTTCCTCAATACGATCTCCTCAGCCTGCTTTCATATAGAACCCAGGACTATCAGCCCAGGGATGGCATCACCTACAATGAGCTGTCCCTCCCACATCAATAACTAATTAAGGAAATGCATACAGCCTGATCTTATGGAGGGATTTTTTTAGTTGAGGTTCCCTCCTCTCAAAGGACTGTAGCTTGTGTCAAGCTGACACCAAACTTTCCAGCACAATACTGTTTTGTAACAGTTAAATTTTAGAACAGAAGCACTGTCACCCACAGGCTGACATCTTGTTCTATCCAGATCTTTTATTAGCAAGCCCACTTCATATTTCCTGTCTTGATAACTGGCATAAGGGAAAACAAACAAACAAACAAACAAACAAGTCAAGGGCAGATAAGGAAGAAGATGGCTCAGAAATCAAGGTGCTCTTTTCCATTCTAGGATATTAAAGTCATATTGGGAAAACAACTTGTACAGATGAATAACTACTGGAACTGTAGTATCAAGTGCTGCTATTGAGAGAAGAGTGCTGAAGAAGATGGGATGTGTTAGAAAGTCTCCCAGAGCAGACTGCTCTCAGCTTACGACAATGAGAAACTATCTGCATTCAATAGAAGGCAAAAAGCAAATAACAACAAAATAAAATTTAAAATGATATGATGTGATGGTATGAGTTTGTGCCTCCAGGAGAAGGGAGATGATAATGCATTTAATAGTCGAGAAGGTAGGACACAGTGGGCAGCACCGTCTGTCAAACACACAAACTCTACCGACAGAGATGGCACCAATCCAGGCAGTAAGGTTGGAAGGAGGCTAAAACAGATTAAGGCCTGTATAACAAGATAAAGGTGTACTGACATCTCAGATTTTTCAAAACCCATTATTACTTCTCATCTTTTCTGTAAAGAAAAATGTGGTGACTCTTTTATCATTGAAAACCAAATTGGATCCAGGTTCTTATGAGGAAGATGAGACATAGAGATTATTTGGAAATATCAATTAAAAAAATACAAAATTAGAATCTGACTGAAATGCTAATTAACAGTATTTTTAATATTGTTAATTGTCCAAAGAACCATTTAGATTATGACACAGATTCACATATACAATAATGTAAACACAATTTAATTATAAACATATATAACTTCTTCCTCTGTGATGGGGGAACTCTTCTACACTAGGCCTTGATTTACCAGTTCTGAACATGCAGGCATCCTTCTGAGGTGACTGTCATTCTGATATTCAAAGGAAGCTTTCGTTGTTGCTGCTTAGAGAAACGATCACACTTACAGAACAATCGGGACTGGATTTCACCATGGAGTCCAGCCTGGATGTGAGAGCTAGTGGTGATCCTGCCTCGGTCTCTCATGGGTTGTAATTGGAGTTGACAGCTCCAAGGTCAAGCTAGACTCACATTTTTGCTTTTTGTTTTTCTTTTTAAAACAATCTTATTTTACATACCATTCCCAGTTTTCTCTCCCTCCTATTTCCACTCCCTCCACCTTCTCCCAATCCCAACCCCCATCCACTCCTCAGAGAGGGTCAAGAAGTCTGCCACATCACTTGAGGCAGAACCAAGCCCCCACCCCATCTAGGCTGAGCAAGGTATTCCTTCATAGGGAATTCATGCAGTAGGGATAAATACTGGCTCCACTGCTAGCGGCCTCACAAACAGCCAAGACTCACATTTTGTAATATTAGGATATACGAGTGAGCTAACTGCCTCATTTGGTATTAAAGAAATAAAGATGTGCTCAAAAGCCGGCAAGGAAACTCCTGGCATTGAAATGAGAAGCTGCATATCTGAGTAGTCATGAGTACACACATGCCTTACTGTGCGTGACGCTCGAGAAGTTATTCTGGTAACTTTGGCTCTTTTGGTTTTACTTCCCAATCTCAGAATCCCAATTCCATGTAAGATGTGACACCAGTGTTCTCTAAACTGTGCCAATTCTGCCTGAATGACCCGATTTACTCTTTAATCCCTTCTTCTCCAGGCTTGTGAATGTGCTCATTGCCAGGAGTATCAGTATCAGAAGAGTCTGAGAACAGCTGAGTACATTTCAAGTTGGGAAAATCTTCTGCAGTGCAGCCATCCAAGTTGTACACAGGGTGATGTGACCGTCAGTGTAGGCTAGCCAAAGACGGCAAGCGTGTAAACAGAGCACCATGGTAAGACCTCTTATTAGTACAGAAAGCAATCTTTCTGAACTAAAAAGATCTGATTTCTTTTCAAAATTTATATATACGCTAATTAATAAAATTATAAGTATTTAAATAACTACAATGGTAAGGTGTTAGTGTACTGAATATTTTTTTACCAAGTGCATATTTAAAATGTATTATTGCTCCACAGTGGGAAACAAAATCAAATGGAATGATGTAGGCTAGTAGGAGTTTCGGACCACAGAGAAATATAAAAAGGGGGGAAGGATTCATGAGGAAATACTCTTTAAAAGACAACATACCCACTGTGCCTCAAACATACGTATGGCTACATGTATGCTTGCTAACAGCACAGGGCCAAAGGACCTTGTCCGCCTGGTTTATTAAGTAAAACGTGTCTCTCGATTTTCAGTTTGACACAGACTTCATTTTTCAGATCACCAAAGGAGTTATTTGGCTTATAAATATTTATAAAACATAAAATTAACAGCAATTTCTCTAATTATCTCCAGTAAAAAAGGTTTCATCATCTAAAGCTGTTATTTCCTTTGTTCATTTTTCAAGGTTGGGGCAACACCTGGGCTTGAAACTAGAATATCTCACCAGGAGCCCAAACTCCAAAGATCTTTTCTTTTCTGCTCAATGTTTAAATTAAGTGGAATTCAAAGAATGTGTTAAGTAATTCATTGTCTTAGAGTTACACAAGTCAGCAGGGTGGATGGTATGGTATGGACAGTTGAGGGATGAGTGACCAGGAAATTGACATAGAAGGTAGATCTTCAGCTCTGCTGTTTAAAAACTATGATTCTTTCAGAGACCTACTGTACCCTTGAAGCCCAAATTCTTATCTCAACTTGGGGCTTGGCATGAGAATCCAATGTGAAAGTAAAAACTTCCTGCAAGTCTGAGGTATTATAATAATGGCTTTGATCTCCATATCCGATATCACACATGGTGTGAAGTGACTAAGGAGTCAATTACTTGAGTTTTGTTCTATAATTTTCAGGTATGTATATTTGTTTAGAACTATGTAGATATATTTTACCATCTCAGATCAACTTCCTTTTCCTGCTGAACTATCTTGTTGGTCACTCAAATAATAAGAGAACTATAATGTCATCCAGTCACAGAAAACATTGGTTCTTTCAAAGACAATAATTTCCTGTTACAAGGGATAGTTAAAGGATATTCGGAAGTAGTATCCTCTTAAAGTATAATTTGATATTGTGGGCTTTCGTCTCTGATCCCAAGCAGGTCTCTTTTAAATATATAATAGTTCAATATTGAAAAAGGTACTTGTGTGGGTGACAAAGTAGCACACTTTTCTGGGCACCTCAGTGGAACTAACTGAAGACACTGTGTAGACAGGAAATACGAAAAAAATCATTTATCTTCACATGTTCAGAAAAGTCATGTAGTTTGGAAACCTTACATGGCTTCCTAATCAATACTCAAATGGCATGATCCACATAAATGAGAAGTTATTACTGATTTTTAGATCGATGAGTAAAAGTATTACTGGCTTCTTGCTGCTGTTGCTGGTAGCTTGATAATGAAGGCTGAAGACAACTGCTATTTAATCCTCTACTGCTCTGCCAGACCCGGCTGTGAAAAGTCATGCACACTTGCTTGTTGGATCCCTTTCACAATTTTCTAAGCTCTTTAGCATGTGACATGCTTGCTTCACCACTTTGCTCACCTCCTATGTTCCCACAAGTGATTTATTATGATGGATGTTTTAGAAAACTCACAAAAGGAATTTAAAAAAGCCCCTCAATTTAGATTGGTTAAAAAGCAACAATCCCAGGATCAGCAGAACTAGGAAAATAATCAAAATTCCCGGTTAAAAACAAATAGCCCAACAAAAACTCTTTCTAGACACTTCTTCAGCAGGACATATAGAATTATTTATCTCCAAATTACTCCTCTAATTTTAAACAAGTTGTATAATTTCCTGTGTGTGATCATTGACTGTAAGGAAGGTTCATTTTCTTATCTACATCATGTAGGTAATTAAAGGAAATTGAATGTGGGTAGTGAAGCTTTTATGTAACAGGGATTGAAGCTGAATGGAGGGCAGCAAGGTCAGTGGAGTCCATTATATTTTTATGTGAGAGGCTGGTTGTTAGCCCTGGCCTTGTTTATTTAGTGGAGGCTGGACAGACTACTAACTACAAATCTATGTCTCTGATTTGCTCAGCTGTCTTTGAATAAAGACATCTTCCACTGCAAATGCTAAATGACAGTGATTGACAACCTGTGATGAACTCTGCTTGCAACCCCCTGCTACTGTTTTTAGATTAAAAAAGAAAAAAAAACAGAATGAAGAAATGTCTTTCATAATTACAAATGATTCCTGCTGTTCCTTCAATACTTTTCAATTTGTCCCTGTTCATTACAAACCTCAATCTGTTCTATAGCCCCCTCTTACACATAACATAAAAATTTAAAAATGCATGGATGCTGCTACATCTTGCTTCTGAATATCTATATTTGTTTTCAGTCTATAGACATATACATTCCTACACAATGTTTCTTTCTATGATGCCACACAACTTGCTTTTCTACCACAACAACCTGGTATGTCTGTCTTGAGTGAGAGCTTCTAGCTATTAGTAGGCATGGGCTCTGGCACTTTTATTTGATATGTAAATCTCACATGGACTGTGGCCCTTAAAAATCTAATGCTTAAACACTTGTAACGACATGAAGTCCTTTTCTTTATTAACACATGGATGTTTGAGTAATACACATTTTCCCTCCCAGCTTCAGTAGTAATATGTGTTTTACTTCTGCAGACAGAGCTGGAATGAGCACCTGCTTGTTCTTCTGTAAACCTTCAATAGCAGTAAACTAGTTCTTTCACATCACTGCACAGACTACTACTGCAGAGAGAAGGGCACTTGCACAGTGGGGATGGCAGTCTAATCAACGAGAGACTAAAGCGTTATGCTCTAACCTAATCTCTGTCATGGGAAAAGGAAAACTTAAAAAGTTAATGAGTTCTAGACTTTAAGTAGCACTTGATTAATTTGTAACATTCTGAGGTGTTAAAACAAACCAAAATTAGTTTTCTCACATTCCAGCGCTGTCTTTTAGCCACTGAAGCTTTAGAAAAGCATTTCAGTAAATTTCCCTGATAGGGACCCTAATTGTTTGCCTTCAGAAGTACTAAATTAATTGGGCAGTAGGTATTTTATAATACCATTTGTAAAGTAAACTCACATTTACCAAGCAGAAAGAAGATAGTGTGCCTTCTGATATCTTTGCCTGTTACTTCAGACTATCTTTTATTCAGCTGTTAATAGATGAAAACTGTAATATAAATATTTTCATATATTATCAAATATATTATATTGATTCAACACAATTTGTACTTTTATTAGGAAAATATAGTCAAACTGAATAAGTCACACACTATACTACTGAATAAAGGAAGCTTCTAAAACATGTCATCAAAGCAGACTTACATAGCATTTATAGTAATCATGAAACTCAGTGCAAAGAACATAAGGAATGTATCTCAAATCTCAGGTTCAAGGGAAAAGCAAAAGAACCCTATGTTACAAATATTAAAAAATAATAAAATTAATAAAAAGGTTTAGTTACTTAAATAACTTATTTTACTTTAATAAAGCATCAAAATAACACAAAGATGGAAAGTATAAACACTGATGGCTATAATCATGATTTCTCATAAGCTCTACATGTGTCTTTGCAGGTTTATCTAAAAACATGTGTCTGATTTGTATCGATGTCTTAAAACTTATAGACAGATGTCTAGCTGACAGGCAATTTAGGGCATAGAATCATTTGCCAAAAGTAAATGTGAACAAGAAATAACAGCATACTCTCTCCACTGTAAGAAGGACCACCTGGTTGACAGATGGATTTTTAAGGGATCTTACAATAGTGGGCACCATCAGTTCTGTTGTACTTAAAATAATTTCAGTGGGAGGAATTCCATCAGAAACTTCTATTCCCCAGGATTTATAGCTAAGTCCTTAAAAAATTGCTCTTTGATGAAACTTGAAAAAAAATTCCTCAGTTTTCAGGGATATAATAAAAAATGCCATATAGCTTAATAATGTTTTGATATTTCCTTTTTAAGAAAGAAAAATCTTGACGTTTAAAACATAACAAAGGATACTGAGATTAAGAGCAACATAGGGTAATTAAATAAGCTTAGAACACATAAAACAACCTATGTATAACTGTGAAATAAATTATTTTATCACCCTCCCTCTGCTCTGACAACTTTAAATATTTATTAGTAGTGACCTTTTCTTTCTGTTTCTCTCTCTCTCTCTCTCTCTCTTTCTTTTGAGTCATGGTCTAATGTGGTATAGGCCTGTGTATAAAACCTGGACGGCTTTGAACTCCGGATTTTATTTCTGCCTCCTAAGTGTTGGGATTTGAGGTGTGTACTATTGTGTCTGGCAGAGGTGTCCTTCTTTATAAATTGTATTTTATAGACTATGAGAATATAGTAAACATAACATAAACAAGAAAATTGAAAAAAGTGAATGATAATAAGAGATATCAGTAAAGTATTTCTAATTTGTTAAATAGTTTCAGAATATTTTTGTTCTAGGAGTTAAGGAATATATTAACAAGTTAGGTAAATCTAAAAGTGAAATATCAACCAAAGCGAAACATATGAGAAGTATTTCAAGGCAATACTTAAAAGAACTACCAAATAAGTGAAACAAATTAAACAAGAGTCACCGAGGTCAAGTTAAGAAGATACCGAGGTCAGGTAGACGGAGGGATGTTAGAGACCATCTAGGTGAGAAGAGGCATGAGATGGGCTAAGCGGACACACTGTGTTTAAAGGTGACAGAGTCTAGCTGAAGAGATATAAGAAATAAGACAGTTCTTTAGATGCATACTGTAGAGCTGCGGAGGACAGAGACAGTGCTTTGAAACAGAGAGATTAAGAGATGAGTCCTATGCATTAAAATAAGAAACAGGAAGATGTTTTGAGATATTCTGTTTGGATGCAGGCTAATGAGAATCCAGACAAGACTTGAAGAGTAAATTCCCTCTCCCACCAAAGGGAGAAATTTCAGAAAGAAAATTTAGAAGGAAGAAATGAATGAAGTTGGTAATTGGCCTGGTATAGGAAGCTGTGGGAAAGGAAGGAGGAAGCAACCCTCTTGGAAATATAAACAACTGCTCGGCAGTGGCAGAGACTTTCAGCTTTCTGGGCACTGAGTCTCACAGAAGGATGATGGGGGAGGTAGCAAAACAGAACTGTGCAGGTGTAGGGGAACAGAGACATCAAGTTTGGTGTATGTCGTGAGATTTGCCTATCTAGAGGTAGTATTTAAACTGTAGTAACTGTGGTGCAATTCTAGAATGCAAGCAGTCTAGAAACAAGTTTGGAACATGACACAGGAAGAACTGGAGCCAGTGACAATGTGGAAGAAAACAAAATAGCTATGATTTCTAAGTACATTTTGCAGAGAGAAAATATCAAAGTTAAGCACGGTTGTCAAAATGTTGTAAAATGGGAGAACGTGTACTAAAAAAACACTATATCACTGGTCCTGAGAAGGGCGCTGTGAGCCTCTGAAGAATCTGGACCACAATAGTTCAGAACACAGGAAGATCACAAAAGGATGGAAGAGAAGTTGGAACAGCTAAGGTCTCCCCCTCTCTCCAGTCCTCAACCCCATTTTCCCTCACTGTCTCTCTGAGTGGCAATGAATGGAAGAAAGGAGGAGAGTAATTGAAATAAAGAGATTTCCCCCCATATTAGAGGGTTAATGACAAATGGTTAAAAGACATTTATTCCTATATTTAAAATCATTTGAAGTTTCTAAGAAATGACACCAAGAGAATTACCAAGAAAATTACTTCCGCAACAGACTTAAGGGGGAAAAAATAGCTGGGTTCTCATAAGCCAGTGTCTGAGAACCCAGGTAATATATCTTATAGACACATCATTTTTCTGTCTCCTCTTCAGTTCATGGACTGACATTGGGTTATTTCCAATTGGGAAAAATATCTGCTATAAACATTTGTGTAAAAGTTTGGACCCGAATATCCAGCAATTCCTGTGGGTATATAGCTATGAGTGAAGTTGGGGTGCTATGTGGTAACTACTTAATATTCTGAAGAACAGCTGACCATTTTCAAAAAATAAGTTGACAATTTACATTCCAAACTGTAAGGCACCTCGGTGCCACCGTGTTGTGAGCTCGCTGGCTCGGAGCCAAAGTGCCATTTGCTGTTTCTCTCCTGACAACTTCTGCACATGTGCGCACTTGTATAGGGCATCGTATGAATCGACCAATCCGGTCATCACATGATTGCGCCTTTAGCCTGAGCCTATCAGGCGATGACAACTCAGGGCTTTGTTTGGCACTGCTTATAAGCTAGCCATGCCTGGGATCGGGGTCCTTCTGCCTTTGCTATCTTCAAGACTGTGTGTCACAATAAAGTGCGTTCTGGGAAGAACCCTGTTGTGGTCATCTCTTCCGCTGGCGGACGCGACGTGCCACACCAAACAGTAATGCTTGGGAGTTGTAATTGCTCTCCATATTCTCCCCAACACTATTTATGGTATGCCTTTTTGGCTATACCACTGTATTACAGCATGGAATACACTGCATTATGGTTTTGGTTTGTATTTTCACTAATAATTAATGACGTTTAAATCCTTGTTTTGCACTTACTAGACAATTGGAGAAAATATCTATTCAGATCTCCTGTTAATTTTTTTAATTGAATCACTTATCTTTTACATAGAGATTATTTGTTTTACTTATTTTAGATATAAATTCCTTTTACATATACATAATACATAATTTTAATTCTAGATTCCATATATGAGAAAAGATGTGTATAAATGCTTTTCTGAAATTTGCTTAATATAATGATTTCTAGTTCCATTGATTAAAAGTATTTTAAAACAGGTATGTAATTTGCAAATACATTCTTGGTATCCAGCCAAAGTGATAAATATATGTCCGTGTCACTCTTTGAGAAGACCTCTCGCTGGTTAGATGGCCTAGTGGGTGGACGGTAAAAAGGTTCCTGTCTTCAAGTCTGGCAATCCCTAGGACCTACATGGTATAGGAAGCAAACAACTCCCAGAAGTTGTCCTGTGACTTCTACATTCCTCACTACACACACAGACACACACGGACATACAGTCACCACTCCCATCCTCTGTTTTGATTATTTCCACTATGAACGTGTTGGGTTTTATTAAATGTTTTACCAGTTTCCTGAGTGATTAAATGATTGCTCTTTGTGGTATTAATATTCTTAGTTAATTCACTAGGTTTTTAGATATTAAGCCAACCTTGCATTCACTGGTAGATCATACTTGATTAGTGCATACTATCTTTTCATGATGATCCTGGCTTTAATTTGCTGAGGGTTTTCACATCTGTATTCACAAGACATACTAATCTAGATTTCTGGGGAAAGATTTATCTGGTTTTGGTATTAGGGTACCTCTAGTGTCATAAAAAGTGTGTTCAGAATTGTCTTTTTCTTTCATATTTTTCAAAGACATCTAATGAGGTTGATGAAAATTTTTTGAATATTTGACATGATTCACCAACTTCTTTCCTAATAAAAAGCTGTTCAATGGCTTAATTCAATCTCCTTGCCTGGGTTACATCTATTCAAATACTCTATTTATTCCTATCACTCTCATAGTTTATATGTTTTTGAAAATCAATTTCAACTAAGTTATATATATTTGAGGGGGAAAATACATATATTAATACCTGTGTAATTCATATGATTTCTGAAATTGTCACAGTCAAGTCTTTTGTTTCACTATTCTCAAGCTCAATGTTTTATTTTTCTTTATTTTTACCTAAAGTTTTGAGAAGTTTATCTTTGCAAAGAATCAGCTTTTGTCTTCTGCTATGAAGTGCTTGCATCTGAAACAATTCATAGATGATAGCACCTCAGGGCGGAACCACGGAGGGAGTTAGATGATGGAACTAGAGAGGTCAAGAGTAGGAGAGATCAGTACTTTTCTAACGAGACTCTACTACCATGTGAGCACAGAGAAGATGGTCATCTATCACCTAGAAGTGGGACCTTCCCAGATACTCAATCTGCTGACAACTTAATCTTGTCTTTCACATCCTCTAGAACTAACAGAAATAATTTTCAGTTGTTTACTGCTTACCCTTCTCAAGGTATTTTGGTACAGCAGTCTGAAAAGATTAAAATTAAAAAAGATTAAAATTTTACAGCTGATTTTCTTTACTTTATATTCGATGTTTTATTCATTTAAACACTGATCCTGATCGAATGTTTCCTTCTGATGGTATTTTTTTTTGTTTTTCTTCCAGCTTTTTAAAGTAGTAAGTAGGATATTGATTTCAAACTGCTCTTAAGTAAAGGGTTATATAACCAGACTTTATTTACTTATCTATGTTGTGTGTGTGTACCTGAGCATGTGCCTGTGTAGAGGTCAGAGGACAAGTTGCAGGAGTTAGTTCTCTCCCTCATCATGTGATCCCAGGGATTGAATTCAGGTTGTCAGGTACAGCAGGAAATGTCTTTACCCACTGAGCCAAATCGCTTGCCCTCATTATGACTTTATAAAAGCACTGCTTAGTTGTACATCATAAAGACTCATGTACTATGTTCTGGTTTTCATTATTTTAAAGTATTTTCTAATTTCTATTATGAATTCTATATTGACCTGTGGTTGTGTAGAAGTGTTGTTAAAGTCCAGGTGTCTGCATATTTCTTAAATTTCTTCTTGCTAATGTCTTACAAATTAATTTCATTGTGTTTAGAGAGCACACTTCTTATGATCAAGTGTTTTCATCTCGGGGGCTTGCTTTCTGGTTAAGTCTGTGGCTGGTTCTGAAGATTGTTCAAATACATCAGATAAATATCTTTATTTGTCACTATTGGAACACACTCTACAGAGCTCTAGTTGTTTTATACTGGTGTTGATTCCTCTTTGGTCTTATTAAATGGTGACTCAGTCACTGCTGAAAATAAAGTTCTGAAGTTGGTCAAATCCAAGAATTAAGCAAAGCTTTCACCCTCAGAGTGTGTGTTCCAAGAAGGGAGATTGGTTCTCTTTGCTAATACTGCCTGGGATAGAGCTTTTGCAAGGTTTTGGAGAAATTGATGAGAGATACTAGACCCCTGCTTGACTACAGCACCTGGAAGTATTGTTTCTCTTAAAAACAAAAACAAACAAACAAAACACAGTAGAAAATGTTAAAATCCTCTCACATGCAAAAGGAAAATATATAACGATTCTGATGATGACAGAAGGTAAAGTACTTAGCTATCAAAGTATTACAGGTAGTAACTGAGAAATTTGGTAACTTCTTGAACTAGAGTTTCAGAAAATAATTTCTATTATGAATTAAATGCTAACCTACAGTAAATGACATACATATAATTACATTAGACATTTCGCCCTTTCTAAAAAAGCTCCTTTAAGCAAGCTTATCTGGCTCAAGACTTATGTTACCAAATAGATATGAAATTCAAATTTTGCTGACTATAAAAAAGAGATCTTTCCATTATAGCTTTCAGATTTGTTTCCCAAAACAAAGCATTAAAAACAAGAATAATATATATAACCCCTCTTCTCCCTTCCTGCATTCAATATTATATAGACTCTAAGTAGACTAAGTTTAGGTGACTTTTCCCAGGTACTAGGACTAGTACGTTTAATTTTTCAATGCTGGCTATCCTTAGGTTATTGCTGTCTTATTATGATGATAAAATAACAAAGATTTCAACTAATTCAGTTGACGATAGAAATTCTGGGCCTTGTAGAGGAAAGGGTGCCTGAACTGACCTTGTCCCATAGTTACATTGTTGAATATCTTGATCGTCACCATAGAAATTTCGCATGATGGATGGAGATAGAGCCAGAGACCCACATTCACATCAGAGCAAGGGACTGAGCTACCAAGGTCCAGTGGAAGATCAGAAGGAGGGAGAAGATGAGCAAGGAAGTCAGGACTGTGAGGGACTGGCCCACCAACAGAGACAGTGTGCTTGATCTATTGGGAGCTCATCAAATCCAGCTGGACCAGGACTAAATGAGCATATGACCAAACCAGACTCACTGAATGTGGTTGCCAATGGGGACTGACTGAGAAGCCAATGATAATGGCACAGGGACCTATCTATCTCTTCTGCATGTATTGGCTTTTTGGGAACCTATTCTATATGGATGCACACCTTCTTAGACCGAGATGGAGGGGGGAGGGCCTTGGGCTTTCCACAGGGCAGGGTACCCTGCCCCATCTTAAGGAAACAGGGGGAGGGCGGTGGGGTAGTGGCGGAGAGGGAGGGCCTGGGACAAGGGGAGTAAATGTAAATTTTTCTTTTAACAATAAAAAAAAAGAAATTCTGTGCCTTAATGCAAATAATGTCTATTCTAAAAGCTCACAATTCATAAATAAGCAAGCAATTGCATAATCCATATTGCAGAATTGCTAAACTCCATTTTAAAAACCTGAAAGTCTTAATACAGCTTTCTGAGAGAACAGAGAGCATGGTAAATAAATAAATACAATTTACATTTTGAGGCCATTGTCCTCATTTGCTGCACATTTGTTTAAAGACTGTTTAATGTTTTTAATATGAAACCTTAGTATTTAAGCCATATAGGAATTAAGAATTACAGGTTACTAGTCATCCATGTTTGTCATACTCATAGTTAGATTAGTCAGGTTCTTTAGACGCACAGAGATTGCATTTCACATAGAGAGGTAATCTTCAAACAGTTCAAAGAACTGTAGAACATGATATTTAAATAACTTTTGTTGGTATAAGACACGATTGCTCCTGGCAGCACTGATCTATTCCCTAGAGAATGTTGGGCACCAAAGATAATCCACTTGGAGCTTGTTTTCTTCTTGGCAAAACTGGCCTTTGATCAAAGAATTGCCCCTGCTTCAATTACTGACAAAACTCACGGTGTCCAAACTGGATAAGGAGGATACAAGCAAAAAGACTGCCAAACCTTGCCAAGACATGGTAAACAGTTTTTCAAATTTTCCTGCCTCTGAAAATGGTCTGTAGGCCTTAGCCAAAACTGGTTGTCCTAAGACTGCAAATGAGACTTTGGGTGACAGGTAGGTGGTTGTCTCTGTCATTTCCTGCACCTTTTGGAAGTTGCCTGATTGTACTCCCTGTTTACTTAGGTAGTACTATTTCACTTCTCAGGTCTTTGATGGGGTTAAAGACTAGATTGTCATAGTTATTTTCCTCTCATGACTTAGCCAAGCCATTTTTAATATAAGACTTAGACTCCTTAGGATAGGATAACTATTAAAACATGTTTCTTGTTTGATGCTGTTCATGCTGGTTGTAATTCTAATTTTATATATGTTTTTGCCTCTTCTTTTTCTTGAACAATACTTGATATTCTTATTGTGTATAGTTTTGTGTTAGGCTTAGAACTCTCTTAGACAAAAGGGGGAGGTGTTGTCGGAACTCCTTCAGCCAATAATCATTAAGATATCAGCCCACTTCTGGCATGGTCTCATGTACTATAAAGGCAGACAAAAAGCTTGTACTGCCCTCTTTGCTGCTGGATTTGGTTCCAGTTCCCAGTTTACGCAGAGGGCTGCAAATCACTACCCTTACTATGAGTCTATCCCCAAATAAATAAACCTTTGTTATACTCCATTCTGGAGTATTGTGAAACTCCTTGGTACAACTACAGGCTTCTTAGAAGAGATCAAAAGAAACAGCTGCTTGCATGCCTGGGTGTACATAAGAATTCTTGTATTAATAAAGTAAGTTTTCTTTGATTAGAAAGAAAAATGTGGATATCCTTAAAAATCTCTGAAATATTTTGATATTCTATTTTTTATTTAGATTTAAGGATATATTATTTACTATTAAAGGTTGAATAAATTATTTCTCTTCTCTTGAAACAACATTCCTTGTGAAGAGAAGACAAAATGCTACTTGAAAAGCAATCACATAATTTGTAAGTTATAACTGAAGAAGTTATGGCAGACACATGCAAAGTGGAGAAGCTGGGTCAGTGAGTTTTGGGTTTTATTTAGGATTAGTGTAGTACTGAAAGATGGCACAATTTTATTCTTGGTAGCACAAAGACATGACTTGTTGATTTGGTAAAGACTGGGAAAATGATTACCTAATTTGTTACTAATCATTATTACCTTAAAAAAATAAGAGAGACAGGTTTCTTCCTAGCTTCAGTTATTTCTCTAACTCCCATGAGACTTGCTTGAATCTTGCAATTTTACAGAAATGTTTACTATGAAGCATCATGCTTTTTCATCCTTAGTGCCTCAGAAATCTGTATTCTCCACTTAATGTAAGATATGGACTCAGAATTAACAAATATCTAAACTTAATTAAATGAAAGCTTGCTTTTTATGCAGAGAATGAGCAGAAACACTGGACAGACTGACTTTAAATGAACATACGTATATCATATTTTTCAAAATAAACATTGAGAGATTAAGTGAATGTCAAAAGAGCTTCCCTTACTCAGAATATTGTGAAACTCCTTTTGCTGCACTATATAGTCAGAAAGACTTTGGAAATTACTCATGGCATTGTAATTACAACCAACTTGAAAGGCTAAACCTCTAAGTTGTGTGTTCTTACCAACCTTTTGTTTTGATTGATTTCCTGTTATTTTCCAAAAACACAAGCAAGAATGAAAATAAATCAATATGCTTTGGATGTATGATTTTTTTTGTCCCTCAAAATTCAAAAGAATGTGCTATAGGAAGTTAGTATTTGTAATGATAGAACTTGACAAAATAATATCATTGGATAATATAGTAGATGCTTGCTAAACATTGATGGGTCACTTAGTAAGATAAATAAAGCAGGAGCTAATAAGAAAACATAAATTGAAAAATAAAGTGCAAGCACTGAAGAAAGAAGACTAGAAATATATTTAAAAACAAGCAAGAACATAAACAACCAGAAAAAAAAAAAACACCTGGAAACCACTGCCAATTAAATAGCCTATTAGTTACTATACTTAGGTGTGTGCTTTGTAAACTGCATTCAACTTTGAGTGTATTTAGATACAAGGTTTTAGTTTTAGTTTGTAAATATTAAAATGTTTTAGAAGTTATTAACTGATAAAAATCAATTATGCTAGAGTAATCAAAGTTACCACTATTTTTGTTCCTAAGGTAAACTTTTAATATGTTTTATTTAAATACAACAAAGGAAAACAAAGATTTTCAATGCCAGATGTCTGCGAAGATCCCATTTGGATTTGAGCTACTTAAATTTGCAATCGTGTATTTATACATCTAACAGAGCTTCTGTTTCCCCCAGAATCAGAAAATTAACTAGCTTTGTAGCATCTTTCTTGATCTGCCACCCGTGCCCTGAGGATTAGAGACTCCACCTGAGCTTGTTTTACAAGCATAACAGAAAAAATTAATCTCTGCTGGCAGCGCTCCCACTGGGATACTGATGAATAATGATATCCCTCTTCTGCTGCCCTCTCAGTCCACTAGAAAAGCCACTCTAACCCGGCCACGTGGAAACGGCTGAAACCATTCCAGCTGTGGATTAGCAGTCGTCAAGCACCCATCTGCTCTGTGCGAATCAACAAAAAGCAAACACGAATTCTTATGGCTAAGTCATATTTAAAGCCTGTAAAAAGAGTTTTCTCTACATCTAAATGTCAACATGTATATGAAATAGGCAGGCAATACTCAATTTACCAATTTAATTTGCCTTTTTTTGGTACCCTAAACACTAAAAATCCAAAGTACATGTTTAGGGCATATGAAGTACAACTCTTAAGTTTGGTATTCATCTGGGGCTGATTCACTACAAATTATACTTGTAGAGTATAATATGAAAATACACAAGACAAATTGAGTTTCCTGTGCCTTAAATGTAGCAACCAGTCACTTGTGTCACGAAGTGGAAATGTTTAAACAGTAGTTTTATTTTCTTGTTGCACTGATACAATAAATAAATATCTATAAATTTTTGCCTTCATCTGTTCTTTCTTCTTTTTCTTGGAGGCAGCGTTTCTCTGTATAGTCCTGGTTGTTGTGGAATTTGCTATGTAAATCAGGATGGGTTTGAATTCAGAGAACTGCTTGCCTCTATATCCCAAGTGCAGGGATTAAAGGCACGTGCCATCAACGGTCCATAATTTTTGCCTTCTTTAAAGAGAAAAGAACAATTACTTTTAGCCTACAACTACCTAAACTGTATAGATCAGTACTCTACTACCACAACAATTATGTTTGTATGCATATAGGTATGTAATCACACATGCATGCACACATATACATACATGCTGCATATGCTAAATACATGCTATATGTTGTACTTCTAGCTTGACCAACTCGTTATTAATGAGCTCTCTAGCATTTTAGTATGTCCATAAGGTAATGATGTTTCATGCTTACGATAGCATGAAGACACATAAAGACCTTTTTGGAATCTCAGCATCATTAAAAAAAAAGCCCTATCTGCATATATATGCCTTTATTTTAGTACTATTTTAAATGCTTGACCACTAATATTCTTTGAAAAGTAAAATTCATATGATGTATATAGAACAATTTCATTAGCTGAAATATTTAAAACATTACCCCTATATTCCTTGTCAATGACTTAAAAAATGAAGATGAGACATCTGCTTTTAGTTCTAGTCCAGTACAAGCTATATCGCTTTGGTGTGGGTCACAAGTGACTATGTTTTGATTCTCCTCTAATTTTACTCTATTCACTGGTTGTCTAGATGAAGTCACAGACTTTCTGCATTTCTAGCCCAGCAGAGCATTGCTAACCTCATTACTGGGTCTTCAAGAGACCTTAGTCCATCTGAAAGAAGACAATATTTGCTTTGCATGTATTTTATCAACTTGCTGACTTAATTAAAAAATATCAGAAAATAGCCAGAATTTGCACTACAGTATTTTTCATCACACAAGTTGCTACTGAGAGCCATAACTTATGAGTTCAACCAGGGTTCATACGAAAATAAGCAGGGCCTAATGGTAAAGACCTGCATTTCCAGCTACTTGGAAGGCTGAGAGCGAATAATGTGAATTCAAGCACACCCTCAATAGTTTGGTGGGAAACTGTCACAAACAAACAAAAATAAACACTCCAAGCCAAAAAGGTTTAGAATTAAAACTCAGCAATAGGGAACTGTTGAAACATATGAGTAGTTTCAATCTCCAGTGCTGGTGGAAAGAAAGAGAAAGGAAAAGGAACGCTGACTGATAGCACAGGAAATTCCTTAAAATGGAAGCACGCAGAGCTAAACTGTTTCTTTGCTCTACATAAAATGATAGAGTATAAGAAAGTATAAAGTATGACTCCAAGGAGAATGACATTTAGATATCACTCTTTTTTTTTAATCAAAGTGAACTTTAACGATTCATTTTTATTATTTTTGATTATGTAGAGTTATGTGTGTTTGTATGTGGGTATGTCCATGTGAGGCAGGTGCTTGCAGAGGCCAGACACATAAGAATTGCTAAGTTCTCTTTGAACTGGAGCTACAGAAAGCAAACGTACTTCTATACTTTATAAATTATCTGGTCTCGAGTTTTTTGAAGCAACAGGAAATGGGATAATTAATCAGATATTCTTTCTCTAAAAATTATTCAATTAATTTAAGAAAGTAATCTCTTTTATTTGACAAGGGAAAACAGTTATTTTCATACTATAATGTACATACATAAATCCAAATAGGAAAGTACATTTTCTAATGGTTCTTTTAAAAAACCTAACAATGAAGATATTAAAAATTACTTAGATATTTTATCCTCTAAAGCTTTTTCTTCTGGGAATAAATGACCTGCTAAATATGTGCTGGGTTTTAATTCCAACATTAGGAAGTTCAGATTATCTGGGTTTAGTTTTGTAGTTCTCTGAAAGTTGTAAGGTCTAGGGGCTGGAGAGATGGCTCAGCAGTTAAGAGTACTGGTTGCTCTTTCAGAGGAACTGGGTTCAGATCCCAGCACCCACATAGCAAGTTGTATGTAACTTTCATTCCAGGAGATTCAGCACTCTATTCTGGCCTCTGTCAGTACCAGGCACAGGCACAACACCCACCACCACCACCACCACCACCACCACCACCACCACCACCACATCTCTATAGGTGAAAACACTGTTATACATAAAAAGCAAGTAAATTAAAAAAATATTAACAGTATCTTCACTGAATACAAGTTTACTATAGATATAAAGCTTTAGAGTTATTTTTTCTCACTGTCTGCCTACGTTTTTATTTTAATATTATGCTGTTTTGATCAATACAGTTTTGTATAATGTTTGGTTCCTTTTGCTAAAATGATTTCATTTTTTTTCACTCTCTGTATTAGTATCATATTGCTGTGATAAAATATCTGAAAAAGTAACTTAAGGGATGAAGAATTTAATTTGGATTACAATTTGAGGGTATACTGTCTTAGGTAGGGAAGGCAGGAGGCAGCTGGTCATATTGTGCCTACGATCATAAAGGAGAAAGTGATCACGAAGGGAGACACGGCTACATCAAAGGCCTGCCTTTAGTGACCACCTATAACAAGGTTACATTTGCTAAAGGTCTCACAACCTTACCCAATAGTGCCACCAGCTGGGGCCATGTACTTCAAGCACATGATTGTGTAAGGGGCATTTTGCATTCAAGTCACATTTTGCCCTAGTCCCTCATACTCTCATAGACAACTTGTGATACTAAATGCACTCATTCAAACCCCCAAAGTCCCCAATTGTCTTTTAAAATATCTATTTCTTAAAGATATATTTATGTTTTTATTTGTACATATTTTATCTGTCTGTTTATCTGTGTGCGGTACCATGGAGGCCAGAAGAGGACATTGATCCCCTGGCACTGGAGTTGTAACTGGTTGTTGTGGGTAACCATATGGAATGGAGGGTGAGAACCAAACCCAGGTCTTCTGCAGAAGCAGCCAGTGCTCTTAACTGTTGCCATCTCTCCAGACCCAAGGCCTCATTGTGTTTAACAGCTGCAGCACTGTTCAAAATTCTAACAATCTTCAAGGAAATCTCTTAAGCGTAAGCACTTGTAAAATTGAAAAGCATGTTTTCATACTTCTAACATACTATGGCACAGAGTAAACATTTTCATTCCAAAAGGGAGAAATGGGGGCTGGCAAGGTAGGAGTGGAAGAAAAACAAGACAAAAATCACCAGGGAAACCACCAAATCCTGATGCTCCATATCCTTCATCAACGAATCATCAAGGAGTTATCTTAATCCTAATGGCTTTCGGCCCTCCTTTTCCAGCTATGTTACCTGCACACAAAAAAGACTGCCCTGTTGGGCCAGCTGTACTCTAGGTCTACAGCTATCCGTGGTCCTGCATATCCATGGCCCTGGCGTCTTCAACATACTAGGGTCTCTTTAAACATAGGCGTGACCCTCCAATATGACTCTGTCATACAGCCCCTGGGCTTTTACTTCATTAGGAACACAGAACAAACCTCAAGGGGGCTCTTCACTCTGAAATGGTGTGAACAGTGCTACTCAGTCCTGTCGCCTCAAGATGTGTTCTAGCTCTCTCTATCACAGCTCTAGAAAGCCTCATAGGCCTTTGTGGCTGGAGCTGAGAAAATATTTTCTGAGGCATGTATTTTTAGGCAAGCAAGTTCATCAGTGAAATTCCCAATTAGGCTACGTCCTTCCAAATCCACTTGATTTTCACAAATGCGAGCCTTTGATACTGTAGTCTTGTCCTCAGAGCGCTGTTCCTATTGTCCTAATGGCAAAGTTCTGAAGTTTTTCTTTAATGGTGCTAAGAATTTAAACACATCAATCTATGGGATTGGCATTTCATATTCATATAGTGACTCTCTGTTTCTACCTCTACCTCTGTCCGAATCTCTGTGGTTCTTTGGTTCTATAGGAGTTTCAATTTTTTTTTGAGTTCTGTAAAGAATGCCAATATTATTTTGAAAGGATTTTTGAATTTGTAAATTTGTTTGGGTAGTACAGAGATTTCTACAGTAATTCATCTGTGTGACCTGTATTTTGCTGGGAGGGTTGTTATTATTGAATCTTATCATTTCTTACTGATCTGTCAAGATTCTCTAGTTTTGGTGAAGTATATCTAAGAACTTGTCCATTTTCTGTAGATTTTCAATGTACTGACATTTAGTTATTTACTGATGATGTTTTATATTTCTGTGTTAGCATTGGCAAACTTTTCCTTTTCATCTTTGATTTTGAGTCTTTTATTTTTCTAAGTCTAGCTAAAAGTTTATTAAATTCTCTTTCTTTTCCCACACTCAGACACGGTTTGTAGCCTAGGGTGACCTCATATTCATAACAATCCTCCTGCCTCAGCCTCTTAGTGCCAAGATTATAGTTTGTGTCACTACACCTAGCCCTTTCCTCTTCCCTAGTATTGGGGAATGAACTTAAACTGTCATGCTTGCAGGCCAAGCATCTGCCATTGAGCTACAGCCCTAGGCTTTTGAGTTTTGTTTTAAAGAACAAGTTCTTTGTTTCCTTGATCTTTTATATGTGTTTATTTTATTGTCTGTGTTAATTTATGTCTTCTCTAATGTGTATTTGTCATTTCATTTTAGTAATTGTGGTCTGTTTTCTTCTTTTTCCAGTTCCTTAAGTTGTGGATTACGATCTCTTCCTCTCTTGCCATTGGAATTGGCTACTGTAAATCTCTTTCAGTGCTCCCTTTATTTCATAAGCTTTCCTATGTGTCTCCAGTTTCAACTGATTTAAGACAGTTTTAAGTTTCCTTGTTGATTTCCTCATAGATTCACTGGTTGTTCAGAAGTTATTTGTTTTACTTCTCTTTGTATAGTTTTAGAAGCTTTTATTATTATTATTTATTTATTTCTAGGTTTATTATATTGAGGCTTGGTTTCTGAACTATTATATAATCTAACCTGGAGAATGTTACATGTCGTGATGATAAACGTATGTCCTCCAGGTGCATGATGAATTGTTCTATAAATTTAAGCCTAGATCCATTTTGCCTGGGATGTAATTTAACTACGGTATTTCTTTGTTGATTTTGGGGGGGGCTCAGGTGATCTGTCCACTGTTAAGAGTGGGACACTAAAGTCTGAAACAATTATTTTATTATAGTCTATCTTTCCTTTTAGGTCTATTAACGCTTGCTTGATACATTTAGGTACTCCTACACTGGCTGCATATAAAGTAAGCTATTAATTCTTCTTGTATGATCCTTTCCCCATTATATGATAACCTTTATCCTTCTTTACTACTTTGTCTTGCAATATATTTTGCATACCATTAATATGACTCCTCCTACACTGTGTTTTCCATTTGCATGGGATACTTATTTCATCCCTTTACTTTAACTTGTTTACTTAACTCACTCACTGATTCTATCTTTTTAATGGAAAAGGTAGAGGGTTTCACATGGCATACAATAAAAAGCTTGTATTCTAAAACATTTATTTTATATACTTCAGCCAAATTTTGAGCTAGTAATACAAGCAATAGATGAAGCTGGCCAGATCTTTAACTTTAAACTCACTCAACGGATTATATGCCTCATAAAACAACCCATTCATTTTCTTGAGTTTTTTTTTCTCAAGTTAGGTTCCCAATGGCTTTCTAGTTTTCTATCTGTTTTGCAGATTCCTATTTAAAATTCAAAGAATACCAAGACAAAACAAATAAAAAAACACTAATAAGTTTCCTCATAGCTTCCAAACCTAAGTTCAGTATTTAAGGATGTGCTAAATCTATTTTCAAAGCAACTCAGTAAAGAAGTACTCCAAGTCACAATCTGCTCATAGTCATAATCACCCTGACTTCTAACATCCAGCAGTTTCAGACAAACATAAACAGATGAGAATTATGACAAGCATACACACTTGGTGGAACGTCACAGTAACACTTAATGCAAGATTATTAGTCCTTTTTTATTTGAAGAGAGGATGGTATAACATTGGGAAATCATTCCTTTGTAGACTTTCTCATTCTCAAGTAGAAATCTATAACCAAGATCTATGACCTTTAGTTAAATGTTAACTTGGGTATAGATCATAAAGGGAAGACAGAGTTGAAGCAGAAGAACCTAAGAGTGGTTCAGAAAATAGGTAGAAGAATCATGATATGATTCACAATTCTTTGTGTGTGTATACGTGTGTGTGAATATAAACATACTTCATACCATGCACTATGTTACCTTTTATATATTAAAATATATCTTAGAAACACTACTTTGGGCAAAGATACAAAGATTACTCACGTGAAACTACTACGTGATCACACAACTATGTCAACTACAGAAAGGATATGTGTGAAAGAAAATTACTTGGAATTGTAAGGGACACAAAACCCCATAGTCTCCTTTATTAAGCCACCAATAAAGAAATAAAAAGTTTCTTAATAGGTTCAAAAAGCTGCCCTCAAGACTAAATACCCTCATTCTCTAAAAACACTGTAAAGATATCCAAATCAAGTAAGTTTTGAGTATAAAATGAGAGCAAAACATATGTAGAATACCCAAACTCAAACCCCAAACCACTGCTCCTCAATGAAGACTGTCTCTGAATCAAGGTCCATATGTCCCAGCAAGTGTCCCTTCAATTTCTATAAGCAGGAACAGATGAGTCATTTAATTATCTCATTAGCACCTCACAGTAACTCTGAAGAAAATCAGAGAAGATATGGCTTTCATGCGTTCCAATAACTATGGAAGTGGGCTTAGAGAAATTAAAAAAATTGACATTTATATGAAGAAATAAAATGGCCATGCTGAGATAAGCTGTTTCTGAATTTCAATTGGCGCATGAGCTCCATCACACTGTCGAGAGCTTCACTGAGTAAATATCTTTTCCTAAACTTGTGTTTCTTTTCCTTACTAGTTAGAGCTGATAATCTAGTTTTGAAGCTTAAGAAAAAACTAGGATGGACAAAAGAGATCTTAATTATTTTTCTATATAGGTGTCACATGGTCTCTCCACTGTACTTGGGCTTACATATTTTTCATTTTTTTTATTTTTATTCTTCCTGAAAAGTTCTATGTAGGATTAACAATATTTAGTGGGTTTTGTCAGTATAAAAAATATCATATTCATCATTCACAACACCCATATCTTCCCAAAGTTTCTCAGAACACTTGACCTTATCATGACGTAAATGACGAGGCCTGAGTTTTCTAGTGCTCTCTATACCACATGTACTGGTGGTTGCTTGATATTCTTTGAATCAGTCAAGGGCTTTTGCTTCTTTTATGTTTACTCCCCTGCCCGCAATTCCTGTCTTAAGGCTGTCTCACAAATTAACCATTCACAGAACTACATTTTATGTTCAAATATCATCTCTTGTGGTGGTTTGAAAGAAAATGGGCCCCAAAGGGAGTGACACTATTAGGAGGTGTGGCTTTGTTGGAGTAGGTATGACCTTGTTGGAGGAAGTGTGTCACTGTGGGGAGGCAGGCTTTGAGGTCTTACATGTTTAAGCAATGCACAGTGAGACAGACCACTTCCTGTTGGCTGTAAGTCAAGATGTAGGGCTCTCAGTTACTTCTCCAGAACCATGTCTGACTGTAAGCTACCTTGCTTCCCATAATGATGATAATGGACTAATCCTCTGAACTGTAAGTGGCTACCCCGATTAAATGTTTTCCTTTATAAGAGTTGCCATGATCATGGTGTCTCTACATAGCAATAGAAACCCTAAGTAAAACAGAAGTTGATAATAAAAACTGGGGTACTGTGGTGATAGGCCTGGTATGTTTTTATTTCAAGGAATATGGACCTAGGGACTGTGGATCAGCAAAGCAGCTGAACACTTTAAGTGCTGCTTAGTGGTCCTACCAGTAGGAACATGGAAGACAGTGATGCTGAGTATGATTTGAACTATGGTGCCTGGATCAAGAGGTTTCAAAGAAAGTTAGTAAGTGGCCTAGAGGCCCATTAAGTATAATTTTGGTGAAGAATGTGGTTGTTTTTGCCATTGTTAAAAAAGTCTGCCTGAGGCTAAAGTGATGATTTTTAGCTTAATTTAGCAGAGGAAATCTCAAAACAGCCGAGTATAAACGGTATTGTGTGGCTACTAGTGTTAACTATAATGAAGATATGTAACGAAAAGGAGCAAAATGAGCAAGGAAAAATATTTGAAGAGAAAAAGGGCACCAGAAAACAGGGTGAAGCTAAATCCTGTACTCAAGGACATAAACAGATTAAGGGAATAAGGGAAGTGGTACCTCTGGGCAAGATCACACCCAGCAAAATTTCCAATCTGTGAAAAGGAATTAAATAAAAGTTTATAGCCTGGTGTGGTGATGCACACCTTTAATCTCAGCATTCTAGAGGCAAAGGTGGGTGGATCTCTTGAGTTGGAGGCACTCCTGGGCTATAGATCCAGTTTCAGGATAGTCAAGTTTAGGCAATGATGGAAACTATAGAAAACAGAAAGCTGGTGAAGATGTAATTGAACAAGGAGGCCATGTTCCAGCTCCAGCAAGCAACAGAAGTTGGCAGCTTTAACCATGTGGCTTTAGAGTTAAGATAGAAGAAGGGGGTATGGAATTTGCCTCTAATACTAAGGAAAGCTGTTGTGGTCAGGGATGTGTCAGGAGTGTCCCTGATGGAAGCCTAGAGAGGGTCACTGTATGAGGCTGTGATGTTGAAGCCTGGATTGCCTTGGAGACCCCAAGATATCAGAAATGCCAGAGTCATTGGATATGGGCTGAGGGAAGCTGCTATCAGGGTTGAAACCAGCCCAAGAGAAAGAAGTGTGTTGCAGTTAACAAGGATCAAAGGAGTTGGAGATCTGAAGAGCGTTTTGGCATTAGACATGGAGATTCATAATTTGCAGTTTGCCCAGCTGGCTCTCACTCTTATTTGGATCTAGTATTTCCTCACTATGCTCCCTTCCCTATGTTTTGGAATGGTAATGTATATCTTGTGCCATTATATGGTGGAAGTATGTGATCTGCTTTTCGATTTTGATTTTACAGGGGATTACAGTTAAGAACCTCAGAACATGAACCTCAGAAGAGACTTTTAAATAAGTTTGAGACTGTTATAGACTATGGGACTTTTGAAGTTGAACTGAATGCATTTTTCCATTAGGATAATGACTACAATCCTTTGGTGGCCAGGAAATGGAATGTGGTGGTTTGAAAGAAAGTGGCCTTAAAGGGAATGGCACTATTAGGAGATGTCGGAGGAAGTGTGTCACTGTGGAGGCAGGCTTTGAGCTCTCATATATGCTCAAGCCATGCCTAGCGAGGCAGACCATTTTCTTTTGCCTGCAAGTCAAGACTCAGGACTCTCAGCTGCTTCTCTAGTACTATGTCTGCCTGCATGCTGCCTTGTTTCCTGTCATGATGATAATGGACTAAACCTCTGAACTGTAAGTGGGCTACCCCAATTAAAGGTTTTCCTTTGTAAGAGTTGTCATTGTCATGGTGTCTCTAAGTCCTAAACAAGCTTTTCCTAATCAAGACAAGCAGCCTCCTCTAGCTATAACTCTTACCTCTCATTTTTCAAAATTAAATCTCACTATTTTTCTGCTACATCCTCCATTCCTGAGTGGAATGCAAGTGTTTAATAATTACAGCAAGTGCTTAATAACTGTTATTAAATAAAATATCAGTCATGAACAGAGGGTTGTTTTAAGTAGTTTTACCTGTATCAAGTCATTTACGCGTTCCAAAAACCTCACTAAGTATTTACTGAGATTCCATCTCTTTGTTCATCTTCTAAAAAGTGGCAGAGATAGGATTTGAATCTGTGCAGTTTGATTCCAAAGCCTAGACTTCTAGTGACTAACCTTATGTGATCAGGATAATATATATACCCTACTGACCTCATAAGATGTACAGTGAGTTGATACTAAATGGATTTTGCTCATTTGCTTTGTAAATCTGTGGAATATGGAAGCCAGTTAAAGCTGGAGTCACTCTAAAGGTAAACACTCTTTTATAATACTATAATTCTGAATGAAAGGTTAATATGACTTGGGGATGTATACACATAGTAATGGTATGAATTTAGAAAAATGGAGTAATTGTGTAACATTAATATTATTTCCTTTAAAACAGAAAAAAAAACCCCTCAAATGAACTAGTCAAAAGGGTCAGTGAACAAGAAACTGACCCATGAGGAGATGACCAGTAGATAAAATCTTTACATAAATTTGGGACAGAATAAGTGTTTTGTGCTCCTGTCCCCAAATTAGTATGTTGCATCCTAACTTTCAATATGATGGCATTTGAGAAGGGATTCAATCATCAGAAAGGAGGTCTGTGCTAAAATGAGAGGCTTCCTAAGAAGTTTTAAAGTGTTTTCTCATGCCTTTGGCCATGGAGAGAGAAGGATGATGGGTGAACCAGGAAATGGGCTTTTGCCAGATACAGTCTGCTGGTACTTCATCTTAGCATTTTCAGCTTCAGAACTGTGAGACACTCATATATTCCAGAAAAGCTATGTACTTTATACCACTTGTGCTAGAGAAACCCGACGAGATTAAAATAAGTTTTGGATATGCTGTGAAGACAACTAGTGGTTAGCAGCCCAAAAGGTGAAAGAACAATGTATTAATATCAAAAAAAATCTGTGAGTATGACCAACTAATAAAGCTGTAGTACTTGCATTATTAAACATAATTAAAAATAGTGCCATGCACAAAACCAGATTCCATAAAACAGATGGCTAAACACTGTGATTCACATTCTAAAACATATTAGAAAATAGCTCACAAAATTTTATTATACTAAATTCTGTTATCACAGATACGCATGTGTGTATAGATGGGGAAGAGGAGGTAGAGAGACTGATTCTGTAATATTCCTCTACGTTATTACATAAAACAAAAAGCCACGCATGTTTCTTAAGCTAAAACGTTTAAGAACTCCCTAATATTCAAGGGATTTTTTTTTTTTGAGAAATTTTCCCCTTTTAAAATGTCATGTTTCCGAAATCAAGGAATCTTGTGGAGCACTGCTTGTGTGGAGTTGGAATACATTTTGGAGGTTTCGTTTTTAATTGATGTTTACAGAGCCGGAGACTGGGCCAAGTGCATGCTGGTCAGGTACTCTACCACTGAGCTTCACTGCCACTCTGGAAAGCATTTGAGGATGCTTTAATTATTCCTCTGCTATGGTACACATTCAGTGGATTCAGGATTTGGATTGATTACACTGTGTAGTTCCTTTCTGAGGATGCAAGTTGGGACAGCAGACTTTTCAATTGAAATAGCAGTTGATATCTGTGTTGGGGAAAGTTCTAATCCCTATTTGAAGGGGTGTGGTCCTTTGGCTTGTGACCACACCCTGCTGCCACCCCCCAAGGGGGCCGGGTCACCAAGTCCCAGGAGGGGTATAAATATTGGCAACCCAGGCAGAGAGCTCTCTCTCTGCGCGGATGGCCTCTGATAGTTATTGATTTGAAGGATTGCTTTTTCACCATACCTCTACAGGAGAAAGATAGAGAAAA
>JAQHUG010000522.1:244236-259599 GCA_028555095.1 Dicrostonyx torquatus | reverse complement strand
GAGGGATAGTGGATTGATATTTTTATTGTCTGTAATTTTATGTCCAATTTCTGTTCCCATTGTATATAGTTATTTTAGAGCTAGATTGATCTTATTTAGACAAAAGGGGGAGATGAAGGGGTGTGGTCCTTTGGCTTGTGACCACACTCTGCTGCCACCCCCCAAGGGGGCCGGGTCACCAAGTCCCAGGAGGGGTATAAATATTGGCAACCCAGGAAGAGAGCTCTCTCTCTGCGCGGACCGCCGACCTGCCTGGCTTGCCTGCGTCTTCAGAGGAGCCCTGTCCGGTATTGTAACCTGTGCCCTTATTGTGTGTCTCAAATAAACTTCAACACCTATTAAAGGCAGAAGTTGACACTGATTTTTAAACTGCTCCTCTTGGCCTTAATCATTTAGGTGTACTTAAATATTACTGGGAGGAAATTAGAAACATTTGAGCAAATGCCAATTTCAAGTTTACATTTTAGTAAGTTTTTCTTTGTATTAAAGTTTTTACTTAGGTTTCATTTATTAAGATAATCTAAAAGTGGCAAGCTTACCACAAGTAAAATGAAAAAATACTTAAAATTTGGAGATTTTAGTTTAGCAAGATTATTGTCTTCCACGTTATTGTCACAATAAAATGACTTTTGCATCCTTAATATGAATGCATATCATACTAACAATTCTAAATAGTTATGACATCCTTGTTGGCAGAGAATTGATACCAATAGTAACTAAGAATATATTCACTAGGATTCCCAACTTTGCTGCTTCTGTCCAACAGAGTTCTTGAAGTTCTGGGCAGAGCAAAATTAGTGAAAGAGAAAGAAAAACAAAATGACTTCTAAGTTAGACTGTCCCTGTTTACAGACAATTCCACAAAGGGGTTATTAAGACATAGTAAATAAATTCTGAAAGTTGCAAATTGCTCGGGCCCAGGGAAGAAGGTAGGCTAAATGAAGGTCTTCACTTTCCCTCATCTCATCCAAGTTCAATTGTCCAGGCTCATCCTAGCTCTGTAGCAGACCACCTGTTGTAACCTCCCTTCCCTCACCTTGCATGTATCTCTAGTGGATCATGCAGATCTTCCTTTCCTATCTCTGCTCCTCTCACTCACTGCTTTATCCCAGCCCCAACTCCAGCAGGCAGGCTAGGCACAGATCTTCACCTATCCTTCCTTACCTCCAAGTCCAATCCCCCAGTCCCCTCCCCAATTTTGCAGCAGACCACCTGCAGAGACCTCTCCTTCCTCTCTGCCCTCATGTTCAGGGAACCAATTAAGCCGATCCTGGTAGAATACCCAGCTTTCTTCCCTCTTTTGAAGCATCTTTCCAGCCATCCCAGTTCTTTCCCATTTCTAAGTCTTAGGTCCCAAAACTGAGAAACTCTTTTTATCTGGAACCCCCAGTGCCTATACCTAACAAGATTCCAGAAGATTTTCCTACAGGCAACACACAGTTTCCACTCTCCTAAAATTCAGAGAGGAGACAGAAACCAAGGAACAAAACACCCAACAAAGACAACACCAGTTATCAACATCTAGAATTATAATTTTCCCAATTCCAGATGCCTAGACACCAGCAATAAAACAAATTCTGTAGTAGCCAAGACAATCTCTTCATTAGAACCCAGAAACCCTACCATGGCAGGCACTGACTATTCCAAGACAGCTAAAGCACAAGTAAAAACCTTAAAGGAGTTTTAATGCATATGATAGAGGTCTTTAAGAAATTTATAAAAACAAATAGTAGATTAAAATAATTAAAACCTTCTAAGAACTGCAAGTGGAAATAGAATCAATAAAGAAAACCTAAACTGAGGGAAATATGGACATGAAAAATTTAGAAACTCAAATAGAAAGTTCTGTTGTGTCCAAGAAACACACCTCAACATCAAAGATAGCTAGGTATCATCACCTCATGGTAAAAGGTTGAAAAAAGATATTTCAGCAAATAGACCTAAAAAACAAGCTTAATCAACATAATACAATAAATGGAAGAAAAAAATAACAGGCATTGAAGACATGATAGCAAAAATAGGTACAGAAATGTAAAATCTAAAACTTCCCTGGCAACATGTTCTGTATATTAAAGGGCCCTCATCCATCCAGACAAGGCAGCAGCCTACAAAGTCAGGAAATTTTACCAAAAGACTCAAGAAACTAGATATCAAGAAAGCAAATAACTCTTTTAAAAACTGGAATATAGACCCTAGCAGAGAATTCCTTAAAGAGGACATTCAAATTGAGAAACACTTAAAGAAATGCTTAACATTCTTATCCATCAGGAAAATGCAAATCAAAACTACTTTGGAATTTCATCTTATACCCATCAGAATTGCTAAGATCAAGAAAACAAATGACAGCTCATGCTGGCACAGATGTGGAGTAAGGGGAACACTCATGAGTTACAGCTGGGAGTGGAAACGTGCAGCCACTATAGAAATCAGTGTGGCAGTTCCTTAGAAAGATGTAAATAGATCTACTTTAAGATCCAACTGTATCACTCTTGGGCATATTATCAGTAGGAGGAGTCATCCTTCCACAGGGATATTTGTTTAACCATGTTCATTGCTCTTCTATCCATAACAGCCAGGCTGTTGACAAGAACACAGCTTGTTTTCCACAAACTGAAGGGAAGGCCAAGTTGCTGAAGACAGTAGCTATACAACCTAGAGTAAAACCAGTTACTACTGTCTAAAAAGCAAAAGAAAATCAAACAAACAAAAAACTGTAGCAACAGTATTCCTAATGACCCCTAACACCATACTGCTTAACTCATAGTTTGAGACTTGTTCTGCCATTATCAGGGAACTTCCCTCTTGAAGCAGACTGAAAAAAATAGAGATCAATGGCCATACATTACAGAGACTGAGAGACTCTGTAATACTCAACCATAAGTGGGATGTCTCTACCAAGTCTCTCCATTCAGGACTCAGGGAACCCTGGTGAAATGGAGGTAGAAAGAGTGTAAGAACCAGAGGGAATAAGGATACCACAGGAAAAAGAGGGCCTCTAATTTAACTCAAGTAAAGCTAATATAAACTCAGAGACTTAGGGGGCTTGCACAGGCCCTGCATAGTTTTACACCAGGCTTTCTGAATATATATTATGGCTTCTAGTTTATACTGTTTTTATGGGATTCCTGAGTGTGCAGATGAGTGGGTCTCTGTTCTTGTGTCTTGTTTTTGGCTCCTTTCATTCTGTTAGTTTGTTGTATTCAATTCTAATGAGTTGGTTTTTGTTTTATCATATTATATCTTATATATATTTATATATATATTTATGTTTAATGCTATTACAATTCCTTAGAAGTCTGTTTCTTTTCCAATGACAGAAAGGAAAAGGATCTAGATGGGATGGGAAGGATGGAAGAACTAGGAGGAGTAGTGTGAAGGGAAAACCATAAATCAGGATATATTATTTGAGAAAAATATATTTTCAATAAATGAAAAAGTAAAGGGGCATGGTTAAAAAATAATTACACAAAAATCACCTCTAAGCCATAATAGCAAGTTATCTGAAAAAATTACAAAGAAAATAATCTCATAGCTAGAATCATTGAAATACTTAGGAATAACAATAATCATAGAGGTAAAAGGTCTCTTCCTGGTCACTAAAAAACACAAAGAGTACAATAAAAATGAAAAGAGATTCTCTGTTCATGTATTAGAAATTAATATCACCCAAAGCATTCAAAATCTGCATGGAAGAATCAAAATAAAAGAATAGTTAAAGTCTGAGCAGAAGGAACAAGGCTGGAGGCATCATGTTACATGATCTAGCACATATGACAAAGCTATAAAACCTAAACACAATATAAGTGTACAAGCAGGGAACAACATAGCTATAGCCTAGAGCACCCCTCCGAAGACAATGGTGTAACATGAGGGCCTGCTTGTTGGGGTTTCTGTTCCACAGCCAGTAAGCCCTAAAGAAAACCACACAGAGGTCTCTGTAAGTTATAAACTGATTGGCCCATTAACTCAGGCTTCTTATTAGCTCTTATAACTTATATTAGCCTATTATTCTTATCTATGTTAGCCACATGGCTTGGTACCTTTTTCAGCGGAACAGGTCACATCTTCCTTCTTCTGTGTCTGGACAGGACTGGGGAGGAATGGGCTTCCTCTTTCCCAGTATTCTTCTGTTCTCATTGACCTGCCTCTACTTCCTGTCTGGTTGTCCCACCTCTACTTCCTACCTGGCTACTTGGCCAATCAGTGTTTATTTAAAACATAACTAAAAAAAAAAAAAAACCCACATAACTGACAGAATACAGAATTGCCCTGCATCACAATGGAATAAAAAATGTACCAAGAACAGGTCATGAAAAAAACAAATAACCCCACCCCCAGGCACAGAAGCCCCAGCCATTCCCCACTGGAGCTCTGACCCCATCTGCACCTGGAGGAATGACCATGAAAGCAAAAACCCCAACTAAACCTAGAGGAAGAGTGACCACCTAAGCCACAGGCCCGGAAGAGGGAACCCCTGAACACACACCCCACTGCACCTATTGGTGGCCCCAAAGAACTCCTACACTTGCTCAGCTTCAGTGGGGGGGGGGCCCTTGGTCCTGCCTCATGTGACAGACTTTTTTAACTCCCCATGGGAGGTCTTACACTATCTGAGGAATGGATGGGGAGCTGCAGTGGGGAGAAGGTGTGGGGAGCATGGGGCCGGGGGAACGACTGGGATTGATATGTTAAATGAAAGATTGTTTTAAAAAATAAAAAAAGATTAAAAAAATAAAAAAAACCCAAACACTGTCTCTTTGATAAATATTGTTGGGAAAAAAATGTGTTCACTTTTCTCATACCATGCACAAAGTTCAACTTGAAATGTATTAAAAACTTAAACATAAAACCTCAAAATATAAAACTAGGAAAATAGGATCATATTAAACTAAGAAGCTTAGACACAGAAAGAACAAAAAGGAAAAATAGAAATAACCCAAAGTCCAAATAAAAATTATCACGATAAAAAAAAACCAGAATACTGATAAAGCATACAGAATAAGAGAAAATACTTCCAAACTGCACTAGAAAAAGAAACATAAACATCAAAACAGCTAAAAAGATCAGTTCTATCAACAATGAGCAAAAGACAAGAGTAAGATATCTCCAAATTGATGGCTGGGGAGGAGTTCCAGAGAATCCTGTACTATAAAAGCATTTGCTATTGTTTCTGTTGCCTACCATAATCTGCCAGTAAGACCCTGCTGCTAAAGATACCACCCTCTTTGCCTCACTCCCTGCTGGGTAGCTTTCACAGTACCAGGAAGTGTCCTGCAGCTAGAAAAGTCACCAACAGTCTTAAGGAGCTGTAAATCCTGTAAGCTACCATAACAATCAGCCTGAAAAGACAAGTCCCTGGATACAGCAGGAGCATGATTGTTACAGAAGTAGCCATGAATCTGACTGGAAGTCCTCTCCACAGGAGAAAACAAATGCCTGGTACTATAAATCTGACCAAAAACCTGTTGCTTGGGAAACTCATAGAGGCTAGAGGGGAAAATGTATTATTATTTTGCTAAATCAGTATCAGACTACCTTCTAAATACTAATCTCCACAATGGTGGACTATATCAGCTCTCAGTCTTCTTCAGAGAAACTCTTTTGCAGCATCAGGCCTTACTATAGATTCATAACTTGCCAAAATTCAGAAAAATATCTGTGGAGTGCTCAACCCTAAAAGGGCATATATGTCTTACTATCTACCTTGAGGATCAGGGAACAGCACGGAAGAGGGGGTATGAAGATGAAAAGACCCAGTATTTGGGGACAATTGTCGTGAACAGTGTTTTCAGTACATGACAAGACTGTTGTGCTCAAGAAGGCAACCTGAATAAGCTAGTCAAGAAGTCAAAATCTTAGCATAGATAAGGGAGGGCTCCTAAGACCCCAGAGGAGCTAATGGCAGCTGACAGGGGATAGGGAAGGGTGTGGCTCTCACAGGTTAACCACTTTCCAGTGGATGATTTCACGCATACTCTTAAGTAGTTGCAAAGCATGGACTTTGTACTTGGTTTACTAAAAATAATAATTACATGGAGCTGAGAGAACTAGGGGGTAGTATTGAGGTTTCAGAGGGATGTTTAGGATATATTTAGGTTTAGGGATGTTTAGGATATATTGAGGTTTAGGAGGGGTGTTTAGGAATTAGGTCGGTATGATAAATAACCAAGCCAGCTAAAGAAGAACGGGTATATTTTAATGGTTAAAAAGGGGAAACTCACGCTACAAGAGTGGGAGGTCCGACATCCTATCTGTCCAGCAGACACTGCATAGAGAGAGCGGGCACCTGTGTCCTCCCGGTTTTGCTATCTGGACCCCAGGTAGCCACACCCTAACTAGATGTGATTTGTTGAAAGAGTTTCTCCATCAGAGGGAAGTCATGGAGGGGTAAGATATGATCAAAATATATTATATACATGCATGGACTGAACAAGGTCGCAAAAACTGAAACAAAAGAAAATCAGGCAAAGCCCTGAACAGATAATTTCAAGAAGGCATACAAATCATCAATGAGCATGATTAAAAATCAGTGGTATGCAAATCAAAGTGATGAGTGCCTCCCGCACCACAAAATAAAAAGAAGAAAAAAATGTGGCAGCAGTGTGCAGAAATGAGAGTTCTGATACATTCTGGGTGGAAATCTGAACTAGAACAACTATTATGTGGAACTGTGTAGAAGCTTCTCATAAAATCAGAACTACTAAATGATTCAGCAACCCCACTTGTACATATATAACAGGAGAAAATGAAATCAATACATAAAAGTGATATATGCTCTTCCCTGTTACCGAAGCTCATTCACAAACATAATAAACTTGGCTATCTTACTGATCAAATGACAAATTGATAAGGAAAATATAGCTCACAAATATCAATGTGATTCAGGTTTGAAAATAAACTGTCCATTGTGACAATATGGCTAAACCTAGAGAACAGTATTTTAAGTGAAATAAGCCATGCACAGAAAGATGAACACAGAAAGATGCATAGAAAGAACGAAATTTCATTCATGTGTGGAACCCATAAAAGCTGACCTCATGAAAAGAAAGGAACGCAGTAGCGGTTGCCAGGGCATAAGTGGCCAGAGGTATATGTAGGAGGTCAGAGGATATATAATTATAGCTAGATAGCACACATCAGACAAAGACAGAAGGCAGACTGCTTGGGGTGAAGCTGTAGGGAAACAATGAAAGGGTGGAAATTGGGAATGATTGCAATGCAGTTTCTTTTTTGGGCAATAAGCAGTCCTAAAACTGTGGAGATGACTGACTGGTTCTGATTATATATTCAAATGATTGGGTGGCATGATAAGGTGGATTATATCTCACAAACTTGTTTTTAAAAACCAAAATTATTAATTGCATATTTTGTCAGGTAATTTATAATAGGGTGGCTTGGGAAAAAAATTTCCAAACGTCCCTTATCTTTTCAAGTCCTTTACAATCTCTGGACTATCTAAGTAGAAGCACCCTCAGCATATGTGCCCTGATGACTCTATGTGCATGTGATCCAATTCTGCCAGGCTGGGAACTCTGATTTTCAGAGACGACAATGCCACCAAGTCTTTGCTCTGAATGTTTTGATCTGGACTGAACACTTCCCATGCACATTTAAAGCAGTATTGAGCAGCAATGCCAGAGACAAACACAAGCTTCTACCTTTATGGTTTTAAGCTTGTTTGTTCTAGCAAAAATTCCTTTAAAATACAGGGATGTGTCTTCTATTTCTTTGGTACTACTCAGCTGTATTTAGGGTCAGTACTGGACAAGAAAACTTACAGATTTTGAACAAACAATAATAAAATATTTCTATCGACAGTTTAGGCTAAAAAAGTTATGAGCAAATGCTTTTTTACAAGCTTTGCAAATTTAGCTAAGATGGTAAAACAATATGCATAAACAGAAAAAAAAAAACCCAGTAAAAATATCAAAGAGAAAGCAGACAGGACATTTCCTAAGTTGCTTGGGAGACCTGAATCTAACACTGTCTTGACTCTTGGAACTGTGCAGAACTTAGAATTTTTTATGATTTTTCCACATTGTATCATGTTAGAGAAGGGAGGGTCTTTAATTTTTTTAAATAAGAAAGTTGAATTGTTTATAGAAGAAAGACTAAGTTTATTCATAATTTAGTACTGTAAAATACACCTTATAAAAAAATCCTTACGCCTTAATAAAAAAATCCACCAAATTTTAGAATATTGGTAATTGATAGTTATTTTTTGTGTACTCTTTTTAGGAAACCAAAAGTAATGAGAAAACAAAAATGAACGAGAACTGACCACAAAACTAATTCTAGGTATTATCACATACATCCTTTATTCAGAACCTAATAGGTTAAGAACTTTGGTCTCCTAAATTGTAAGAAACTTATTTCAGATTGACATCTTTTACCAGTAAAATACTTTTTTTCACTTAGTTGAAGAAAGCTTATAAATCTAGAATGCGGAGAGAAGCTAAGAAATAATGGAGAATAAAGACAGTCTCAAGGGTAAAGGATGAAGAGAATAAAAAGATACTTTAAAAAAGACATTTGCCATCTGTGCCTCTTCCAAAGATGCCAGGCAGCCCCCAGGCTGAGGTATAGGACACTCTCTTCACAAACCTTGGAATGTATCACATCAAGATTCCCCACATGGGCTACCAAGCAGCAGATGGGACCTTGTGACTGCCATGAGGTTAGGTGGAAATGGAAGGCCACTGAGGTTGGTGGTGTCCACTGTTAGCTAACCTTCCTTTTATTTTGTTTTTTGTTAATGAACTCGTTCATTTTACAAGCTAAGTCCCTCCCCAAAGTATTATTTATAATAGGCTTGTTATTTTAACTTTCTTTAAAAATTATCACTTATTTTTTCTAACCGCCTTGTAAGTTGGAGAAACATATTTTTGTAATTTAATACCACAAGATTTGTAATTATACTACAAAATGGCAAGATCTAAGCATTAAGGTGCTCAATTACTGAAAGAGTTACACACTGACTATTGTGATAAATCAGCTTGGCATTAAGGAAAGAAGTACTGCCAAACTTGAAAATTTATTGATTATATTTACATATATTTGAAACTTTAAAAAAATTGAAATTGCTGTATTTTAATGTATATAAAATCTGTTCTTTTATTCGAATCTTTGCTGGGAAATAAGAGATTCACAATTTGTAAAATATCTGACATATATGCATACAATCCCATCTTGATATAAACAAGTTCACAGAGTATTTGATATAGAAGAATAACTTCATGTTTCTGCCCAGTTACAAGAACACCAACAGACAAATAACTCTTACACTAAAACAGCTCTGAAAATTCGAGAGGTATAAGGTACATTAAGACTATATTTTTGATTTCTTTCAGCTATTAATACCCTAAGGAAACACACAGTTAAAACTATGTTGGAATAGATTCTCCAGCTTTGAAAGTTTTCATTACCATTGCTGTTTTAAAATAGCTGCTTTCTAAACACCTACGAAACACATCAAACCTGACCCTGCTGTGCCATGACGATGGACACTTTCTGCTCTGGAGTTGTGCCAGCATCATTAAGAGATTCTTCAAATTACTTTTGAAATGTACTTTTCCCTCAGGATTTTCACTTATTCCTAATTAGACCACTAACTACAAGCTTTGTAATCCCTGTTGCCAAAACTGCTAAATGCTTCAATAAGTAGGAGGAGGGCATCAATGGAGCAGGACAGATGTAATGTCACTGGTTAACAATAGAGGTGTGAAGCAGCTGCCTTAATTATGAAGCTTATTAATTCATGGTGTGGAAAAAGGCTTGGCAAGTGTTCTTATAAAATACCCGATCTTTTCAAAATAGCATCAGAAGCTTTAAAACTTTAAATATACATTTCCAATAAGGAATACTAAAATGATTATTTTTGCCAGTGACTAACATTTATATTCAATACTTACAATCTAGGTTACAAGATCACATAAAATTTTAAAACTAACTCTAATTTATTTTTAAAATTACATGATCTTAAAACTTAATGTTTTAATTACTTTTTTAGCTAGAACTGACCTACAAGATAAGATAAAATGTGTCTAGGAGAGGTTAGGTACTGCGAGACCTAAAGAACTACTTCCTATGGGTTATGAAGCAGCTTATTATTACTAAAATTGGTTTTCATTATTTTTATGATTATATCATAGGAAGTTAAGTGCAAGGCATATAGTAGATAGTTAAAAGTAATTTTTTATTTGTGTGTTCCTACTGTGGAATAAGATTAATGAGGAGAACAGTTTCAAAAGAATACAGAATGATGAAATAATCAGCAGAAATTATTACTGCAAATATAGTAGGCTGTAACACCCAACAGAAAAACCTCCAGAATATTCTGAAGGGTAAAAATCTCCCTAAAGCATCTACAGGGCAAACAGACAGAAAAGACATGCACTACAGAGTAAGTCTGCTCTACAGAGAAACAATCCTGTCACACACACACACACACACACACTTCCATCGTCTAAAAATAGTTCATTGGCAGTGTACTTATTCTGATTCTTTTGAAAGTTTATGTCTTTGGTCTACAAGTGATGATGCAAATTTGCACTTTTAAGATCTGATAGAAATACTTCCCAATTATGAACATGTCACAAGAGTAAAAGTGCTTCTGTTCAGACAACACATGGTGATCCAAAGTCCATCTTGCTGGGCTTTAGACACTCAGTCTGGGCCATTCAGTATTCTCTACAATGACCTCCAAACTTAAGGTCAACAGAACTGTACACATCAAATATCCCCTGGAGATTAACAAGGAGGACAGAATATGCATTTTGTTTTGTCTTTAAAATTTTTCTTCTGATAACAAGCAGAGCTCTGCCTGGTTTTAGTAGTATTTAAGTGTCACTCTGCCACAGATCACAGCTTATCAGTTAATTACGATAATTACTGATAATGCCTATGATTTCATATCTTGATCTCAAGTGCCTCACACTCTATACATACACAATTAGCAAGAGGAATCAACATAAAATATGGTTAAAAGGTGACCATGAAGAACAAAGAATAACATTGAGAGCACTGGTTCTCAACTTTCCTAATGGTTCAACCCTTTAATTCAGTTCCTCATGCTGTGGTGACACCAACCATAAAATTATTTCATGTCTACTTCAAAACTGCAATTTAGATATTGTTATGAATCATAATGTAAATAACTGGTATGCAGGATATATCTATGTGACCCCCCCAGAGGTGTTGTAATATACAGATTGAGAACCACTGATGTAATGAATAAACTATTTTTGATATACCTATTTTTTAATGCAATTTCTGCTAAGTTCCTTACTTATTAATTTTTATTATGTAGAAGAATTTTGTGTCACCTGCAAATTCAGAAACTTCCTGTTGCCTCTATACTTTGGTGAAAGGTGATAACAGAATCACCATTGTGAAAACTACTGAGCTCATCCCAAGCATCCTGAGGATAGAGGAAAAGGACACAGAGAATAGGAATTAGTAGGTAGTTATGAATGGAACTAACAGACCAATTTTTTAAAATCAGTCATGCCAATCTTCTACTATGATATACTGTAAAGTGGAAGGTTCAGTTCCAAAAATATTGATTAAAAAGGATATAATAAGTTGACCTGATTAAATATTTTCTTTTACTTTCGAAAGAAAAATTCTTTCCTGATAAATACTACAAAGTCAATAAAGTCACTACATTCCTATTCCAAAAGAAATTCTATTTCCTCAGAAAAGTAGAAAGTAATTTGTAAAAGATTATATAGATGCTATGAATTCCAGTTTATTTTTAAGAAGACACAAACATTACTTAGTGTAAAAGTCTATATAATTATCTTCTCCCACAGGAGAAAAAGTGTAAGCAATTAAGAAATGTTGATAATAACTGAAGGGAAGTAACAGGTTCATGTTCTTAAAGCTTTGGTGAATCAATGGTTTGATATACTTTTCTCCTTCCACAGTCAGCTTCTAAAACATTTTTTTCTGCCAGTAACAGCCATACTGTGACATTTCTCAGAAAAGAGGATATTTCAAAGAACATAATTTCTGTATTATGATTAACACAAAACAAAAAGGTCAAATATGTGTAGTTTAAAACATGAGGAATTCTTTTTCATATAAAAACATTCATTTCTAAAAAAATCCTCATTTTTTAAAATATTTTTCATGTTTTTACATTAAAATATACTTTCATCATTTCCCCCTTCCCTTTTCCCCCTCCAACTATTCCTATGCACACCCTCTTTGTTGTCTCTCAAATTCATGGCCTCTATTTCTTTAACTGCTATTACACACACACACACACACACACACACACACACACACACTTCTAAAAGAAATAAATATAACCTGTTCAGTCTGCCCAGAGTTATGTGTGTGGGTCAGTGCATGTGTGCTGCATGCGTGCATGTCCTGGGTATGAGTGTCCCTAGAGGATAGAAGCGGGTGTTGGAACTCCTGCATTTTCAGTTACATGAAGTTATAAGCTGCTTGACATGTATGCTAGGAATCAAACTTGGGTCCTCTGGAAGGGCAGCAAGTGCTCTAACTGCTGAGCCATCTTTCTAGCTCCAGAAATGAGACAATTTTATTACTGACAAATTAAACTTAAGAAAATACTGTAGTGGGAGAGGGATATGGACCAGTAGGCAAAATGCCTGCTATATAAACACCATGAACTTCGTTTGGATCCCTCCCATCCGTGTAAAGAGTCAGACATTGTGACACACACCTGTAACCCTAGCAGTTGGAAGTAGAGACAGGTAGTTCCATGGAGTTTCTACTAGCCAGCTTGTAGTTACCAAATGTGTAGGCAAAGTAAGACCCTCAACCCTTGTGCAGAGTATGCCTTAAACTTCAACACTAAACTTAGGTTTTAGATTTTTTTGGGAAAGAGGAGAAGGAAGAGTATAGTAGATTTACTATATGATACATCGTGTTCCCTTTCGTGGAAGGAGATAGATGGGAAGATGGAAGTGGCATTAAAGAGCTTTCATTTAATCATATGGATCCTTAAGGAAAGGCTCTTTAGTAACATCATAGTACTCAACAGGAGCCACCCCAATAAACGAACAGCAAGTTTTCGATCTCAGAGGGGACACTGAGTCATCAGTTTGCTCTGGGGAGTGCAAAGTAGACTACTAATTTGGGCTTATATACCAACAGCACCTATCCTACTCAGCAGAATCCTGCTCTGGACAGGTCATGTTGTCACATTTGTTGCAAGATTATCTGACATATGAAAATGGAAAGAACCCTTGTTTGAAAGAAAGAAGACACTCCTGAACACGCTCAGGTAAATTTTCAGACATGGAAACAACATAAGTTCCAAATTATAAGAGAAGTTGTGAAATATATGAAACACAGTAGTGTAAAAACCACACTCAGCATTGAAATATATGTCAAGTAGTGTAAGACTCACACTCAGAATTGAAAGCAGTTCTTCAATGCTGCACTCAGGTTTCAAACGGTCTTTGAACATTTTGACTGTTTTGTGCTTCAAATAGTAATAGGAGGCAATTCGGCCACATTCTAGTGGTTCAATGCTGCGGTTATCCTATTTCAAATAAAGGGAGAACAAGATAAGTGAAATGTACAGTGGAGGTCCACATTCCTAAGAGAGTAATAGTTCACACTGTGGTACTACCATTACAGATTTGCTGCAAATTTCAATAGCACAAACCCCAGTCACCCTCTGTCAAACGCTGGATCAGAGTCCCACCTCTCCAACTTCAATGCAGTGGGAATGCTCCAACTCAACCAGAGACTTCTCAATCAGATGTGACAGGAACTTGTTCATGGAGTCCTGGCTGACATCATCCAAGCTGTAGTAGCTAGGAAAAAAGTGAGGGCAGTTTCAAGATGTGTCTACTAGAATTGTCACATCAGCTTTATGATCTTTTCAGAATTTTAAAAGCATGAAATTACAGTAAATAAAAAATGGAATGACGAGGCAAAACAAACACACTCAACATTCCCACTTTATAGGTCAATGGCTCAATATTAAACTTTGCCAACACCAATGAAAAAGAAAATACATTTAAAATATGTAAAGTAGGCATATAAAATAATACATCACATGAAAACCACTTTCTTATGTTACATTGGATATTAATTCATTTTACCCATCTATTCTAAAATAACCTTATACACTGAATTTAGAAAGTGTAAAAATGCAATGTTTGGCTAAAATCACATATAATAATACACATATACATGTACACACACACACACACACACACACACACACACACACACACACACACACACCTTTTATTATAAAATTTACCCTTAACAATTTTACAAAGAAATCAGAACTAATGATTTTAGTATTAACTAAGTGCTTCTAGGAAAGTTTAAAAAATTTTTTTCCTGATGCTTAAGCAAAAAATGGTTTTCTAATGTCTGGAAAGGAAATCACCAAGCTAAAATAAAGTTATTTGTAATACACAGGAAACACAAACACCCAGATATGAATATTTTCCAAATAAAACCTCCAAGAGCATGTAATTTATCTGACCATTCATTCTCCACTGCAACAGTGAAAGGCAAATCCAGAACAAGGAGTTTGTGTCTGGGAAAGAATGTAGAAGGTGAAGGTGACACGAACAACCATGGCAGTTTCCAAATTTCTGCCAGTAAATTCCATGGTAGTCAGCTTGGAGAATATATATAATATCTTATCTCTCTTCTCGGTCCAAGAAAGGACCAGAGTAGAACTGAAAGTAGTGTTAGAGGCTTAAAACTCTTTTCACTAAAATCCCACCACGGTAGCTTCAATGTTTCAACAGGATTGGAAAAAACCATCACCAACCTCAAATGAAAGAGGCCCATATAAAATCCCCATCACAGAGGGCTAGAAAAACACTGCAAAGATGACTCTCAACAGGGATATTTCAAACTTCATTGGAAGTTAAAATTTATTTAAAATATTTAAATTAGGAATTAAAATCATGTCAGGATAAAATTAAAATAGAGAAGATAGTCAAATGATGTAGAGCACTACAATGTGTCTCTACTGAAATTCATAAGACACTAGATTTTGAAACGTCTACATTCATCCAAGTCTTCACTGAGGAACAACCAGTAAAGGATTAGATTTTATTTAGCAAAATAATCTTTCATCAAGCTATAGTTACTTTCTGTTCATGGAAAGTATAGGAGGGTCTGTCTTTATTTCTATGCTTTGATTGGTTAAATAAAAAAGCTGCCTGGGCCATTTGATAGGGCAGGCCTTAGATAGGCAGGGAAAAGAGAAGAGGACGCTGGGAAGAAGACTGGGTCAGACCCAGTCGCCATGAAACTCCTGCCGCAGATGGAAGTACCGTAGATCCGTCCGGTAAGTCACCCACCTCGTGGTGACATACAGACTTTTATAATGGGTTAGTTTATGAGGTG
>JAQHUG010000522.1:216212-226331 GCA_028555095.1 Dicrostonyx torquatus | reverse complement strand
CTTAACAAAAGGGACCGAGGCATGGAACCTGCAAGTTCAATGCTTGCCTGGGGTACCGAGTAAGTCCAATAAAACACTATCTCAAAATGAAAAGCAAAAAGAGGGGCAGTGATATATGTAGTGGTAGGATCTACCATGCCTCAGGCTCTAGATTCAATACCAAAGATCACACACATTTAAAAGCCAAAGCAAGCAAACAAATGCAGCCCAGCATTTGGGACTGCTAAGGTATTTAATAAATGTTTATTCTTATTTTAATATTTATTATTATTTTCAAGTGTGGGTATGTCTAAGCAGGGGTTGGTGATTGTGAATGTAGTGTAGTCGGGGGGCCAGAAGAGAAAATGGGACTCCAGCAGAGCTTACATGTAGAGGGAACAGAATTTTTGTATTTCATAATCAACAATATAAACTGTTAATTATTGTGGACTCTATCGCAAAAATAAAAGTACCTAAAACAAATACCAAGGAAAATACAAATTCCTCAGAAAAGTAATATAGTACTGAATGCTTTCCTCACAGCAGATATTGACTCCGAGAATTATTGATCTGATCCCTACAAATACAAATGAGCAAGCTAGAATTACTATCACTCCCATTTACACACAATGAAAAGTGAAAGGAACTGCTCAAATTCAAGCAATTGAGTGGCAGAGCTCAGAATTCAACCTGGGTCACCTGGGCCAGAGCAATGGCAGCCAAGCAACAAATTTTCCCTTAAAATAATAGTAACAGCTGTGTGTTGTCTCACAATAATAACTAAGGTTCTGTTATATTACTAATTGCTTTTTTAGTAAAACATAACCAGGACAAAACTACCCAAACAAAATTTAAGAAAAAAGAAAGAAAAAGCAACCATTAATTCTGTTTTGTGTTGGCCAACTACTCCTAGGTACAGGGTCTACCCCAAAGTGTGGACTATATATAGTGTTACTCCATTGACAAAAACCGATTTTTCCCTTTCCCAGGAGAACAACTGCGAATAGCTTCTTTGTTAGAGCTTTTTACTTTGCTTTGATATTTTTTGTTTTATCTTTTTTAATATTATGATGTTTTTCTAATCTATGAATTTTTGTTTTTTGTTCTTTTTCATTTCTTTTGAGACAGAGGGAGATAGAGGAGAGGGAAAGGGAGATTGCATGAACATGAAGTTGGGTAGGTAGGGGGATGGAGATAATCTGGGAAGAGCTGGTGGATGGGAAAGAATATGATCAAAATATATTGTATGACAAACTTATTTTTAATTGAAAAGAAACATAACCAAAAACACAAAAATTCATTATGAAATGAAACCCAATTGTTTAATACCAAACTTACCTTGATTCGACTGGGAAAGGTTCATAAAGAAATTTTTTATAAAAATCTTTTTTTATATCATGAACAAGAATTACAGCTTTGCCCTGGTCATCAAACTGAGGTCTCCCAGCACGCCCCATCATCTGCAGCACATCTATGAAAGAGAAAATAAGAGGCACCCTGCAGTGACATTGAGCATGAAATAAAGTTACTGATCAGGGCACACTTCTAACAGCAAGGACTAAAGTTAATAGGATATTTTAAGAACATGTGTGCTTCTCTGATCATCACTATTACAGTCTTTAACATGTATATATATTATATGTTTATATATAATGTAATCACATATATATGATATATTCAAAATTTACATTAAATAGGCAATTGTGATTAAGACTGAATAAAAATGGTAGCTTACACTATTTGTGAAATGAAGTTCTCTTGAGTTAAATGATTTAAGATGCTATTTAACAATATTGATATTGTAGGATTTGTAGAGATGGCTCAATGGATAAAGCACTTCTGTACAAGTGTGAGGACAGGAGTTGAAAACTCAGTACTGATATCAAAGCCAGAAGGGTACGGCAGCTTCTCTGTATCCTAGCACATGGGAGACAGAGACGGGTTCCTAAGACAAGCTGGCTAACTAGATTAGATGAACTCTGGCTTTAGCAAGAACTACCATTCTTTCTAAACAACAGTAGAGAGTAAATGAGAAAGACAACTGGTATCAACCTCTCGCCTCCACCTACATGCATACACACAATGCTGGTGTGCCCGCACATATGTGCACTAACACACACTGTGAGCATGCATATCTACATACATCCACACAAACTATGTAGTAATTCTATTTAAAAACTATTTAGTTTTTGAAATCTACTAATTATGGTTCTTAATCAAAACTTATTGTCTCTAATAGTTATTAACCAGTACTTTTATTTATGAATTTGAATTCACTAACTATGGTTTTGATTATTAATGAATTGGGCAAGAAATTAAAAAGTTCAGTATCTACTGAAGCATTTATACTAAAAACAAAGACTTCTTAACTTGACTATTATATACATGAGATGAGTTCTCAAAATTTAATTTGTATAAACCTAAATTGCTAAAGATTAAGACAAGCTTAATAAATCTTTGAACTAAGAAAAATTACCTGTAATAGGAAAATCCACATAACGTCTTGTTTTTCCATCATAATATTCAGTTCCTTTAATAATTACTAAGTGAGCTGGAAAGTTTACACCCCATGCTAACGTGCTTGTAGCAATAAGAACCTAAAAGATAAAGATAACTTTTTATAGCTAAGTAAAATGAAACTTCTATATCAATTTTAAATATGTGTTCAAGGGAAAAGGTACCTGGACTTTACAGTTCACAAACAGTTCTTCTACAGTTTTTCGGTCTCTTTCATGTAGCCCAGCATGATGCATTCCTATCCCAAAAGCTAGAGTCAGCTTCAGGTTGGAATCTCGTATTGTCCCAATGATGTTCTCCATCTGCCAATGCAAGGACAAGTCTAAGATGCAGGTGCATCAGCTTCAAAATACTCATGCATTCCAATTACGTTCGATTGACATACCTTTTGTTTTTTGTTTTTGTATTTTTTTTGCCTTTAATGACATTATATGGCCACAAATACATAACCCCTCTACTGTTTTCATTAAAGCTGGGTAAAGAGAAAAGAATTTCTTCTTGGTAAGAACATATTCTCCATACTACCCATTTTAGTATTATTAAACAATAGAAAAATATGATGATAAATAAAAAATATTCTTAATGATTATAGACTATTAAAAGGATTTAAAGTTGTCTAAAAAGGTTCAGTATCGTTATAATAAGAAGACATTTATCTTTTCAGATCTGTGTCTAAACGTGAGAAAATGCAAAACCAAAAAGAATCTGATGTAATTCTACCAGAAAGTATTTACCACAACAAGTTTTCATACTAAACTTAGGGATCATTAAGTCACATGACTGATTCAGTTTCTTTATCTGTAAATTAGAAATAATAATAAGAGCAATCTTATGTACACATTTAAATCCTTCCATTAAATCCATTTAATAAGTAACTAGCCTTATCTGCAAATTTGCCAATGGATAAAAACATTTAGAAGATGCTTGGAGGAGGTCTATTCCAAACTTTTCTGCCAGAAAAGCTGATAACTATAATCATATCAAAGCCTGAAAAAATTTTAATCGTTAAAAAGACTATTTTGTTTATTTCTTATTGCTTTGATCAGCAGCTAAAAGCCTTTCATACCTCCTAGTTGCTTTTTTTTTTTTGGATAAATTACCATTTCACTTTAATAGATGTGACATCTCTCTTTTTCTTACTGGTGTAATATAACCAGTATTCACGCAGATGGGTAACAACCTTTCTTTGCCCATAAACATCGTTATCTAGTTTTTTACACATCATTTTATTTATTATTTAAAATAACTTGACAGACCAAATGTTTCAAAGTATTCACTTAAGTTTTATTACCTAGAATTTTTCTCAAATACCTACAAAATATACACTTGCCTACTATTTAACTTCTGTTGTAGTTTTAATTTGTACCTAAACAATTATATATACTTTATTTGCTTTGAAATTATATTTAAAACCCAAAGTGTTTCTTCTATCAATTTAACTGGAAACGATGGCTATGTGATTCCTTGTTTCAAAGTTAAACTACACAAATTCATTCCTATTTAAAGGTTTTTAACATATTCAAAATGTTCACATATTCTAGCTTTTGTATTTTTATAGAGTTTATGTCTAAAGCTTCCCTTATTTCAGTTAAATTTCATACATCGACATGTTTTTTTGGAACACATTTAATAAATATTCTTTGAATGTTCCATTTACCTCCATTGTACACTATATTATGAATAATATAATGCAACATAAATTTGATGACAATGGCAGAAAATTTTATTTGCTTATAAAATTTATTCCTTGTAAAGAACTAAACAGAAAGTCCAACCTCCTCTGCTTAGTGGTCTTCTGCTTGTCCTTAAAGCAGAGAGTAACCTCAGGGACAGCACTGAAAGTTTTTCCCTTCATGAGCATTCAACATCACACCCTTTGAAGACTATGCTATCTTAGTTATCTCTATAGCCTTATCAACACATGCCATTAGTACTCAAAACTGGAGGGAGAACTTGGAAGAAGATCATGTACAATTTTATATGCTTGAAGTACAAATACAAATAAACAACATTGTCTTCAGATCTCATTTCATTTTTCTTTCTACTGACAACTTCTATCATGCACAACCTGAATACATTTCCTCTTCTGGGTGTGCATAAAGTAAACATCTCAAAATCTCCAATTAAGGAAACTTTATGGGGTTGTTACATTTTAGAACAAGTACACAAGTCCATATTATCCATGCAAAGAATAACTGCTTGCATTCCTGTTCACTTTGTTTTCATAATAAAAAAAACTTGTAAGATTTTTAGAATGTGGAAACAAGCTGTCTTATACTAATAATACATAAAAAGAAGGTAAAGTTTAATAGTAAAATTAATTTATAGAAAATGATGCACTGAGTATGCAATACTTTGAATATCACACATTAGAAACGTTGTTAACTTTCAGTGTGTTAGTTGTAGTGTATTAGCAGTTCATTCTATTTCATAAGACATAACTAACAGCTTTTGCCTTTATCTGTGAACATAAGAAATAAACTTCTCTGAAACTTACCATATATATGTACACTGTCTTCAATGAAGTTAGCATAAGAAGGTTCTTAAATTGTCTAATAAATTATTTCTGAGCCAGCTTCACTGCATAAGGTATTTTCAATTTATATTGATTCACTGATGCTTTTAAACTTAAAATTACTTCTAGATTTTTTCAGTTTTATAAATAGCAAGTACATATGAATTGTGTAATTCACGGTGTCCCATGACAATCATACCTCAAAAGTAATGTGCCATGTGCCATTCAAAAACTAAACCCCCTTGTGACAGGAGGTTTGGAGGAAGAGGAGCTATTTCTCACTCTCCTCACCTCTCATTCACATAAATCAATGCATTAAAAAGAAAGCTTTGCCTCTCCGAGCTGGCAATCCCTGAAATCCTCAAGAGGACAATCACAAAAACAACTTCATTTATTACACAGTTTCTAAGTATGAATCTGAATTTTCTGAACAACATAAGGGAAAATTATAGATGCTAATCAGTAAACATAAAATACTACTAAAGTAGCCCAAAGGAATTAAAAAATACATTGTATTGAATCATATGTACTTGTTATTGTTTTAAAACTGAGTTTAATTTTGATCAATTTTTTTTAAGTCAAGCAAAAAAAATTGGGAAATTTTCAGGTAGTAAAAGCTGAACCTTTTAATAGATATTTCTTTAACACTTGCTTTTTTTCTCCTGTTGTGCTATCAATTTATAAAGCTTATCACAGATTATTCTTTATACAATGCAGCAGTGTCAACATCACACTTAGTTTATTTATACAGCTTAGTATGTTTTAAATTAAAAAGTTTCATTGATTTTGAAATCAGTATAGTAACCTTTCTCAACTTTGATTCAATGAAATAAGATTCTCAACAAGTATATGGGTTATCATCTCAATTTCTCCAAGGATATGTAGGACTACTCCACCAAGACATATGTCACATTATTTATTACATAAAAATGGATACCACAGCAATGAAAGGGTTAACTGTTGGTAATATGGGTGCTTCATGACTAACTTCAACAATGAAAACAATAAAAGTTTCAATTCCGATGTACGTTTGGTTTAATAAATATTTGTTGTAATGCATTGGTATTTTTCCAATAAACAACCTTTGAAATATGTCAGACACCTAATAGTTAAACAAAAAATATTCGAAATTGCACATAAAAGAGAAACAGATCTATATGTTTTGGAGTGATCTGTTTAGGGGATGGGAGAAGAGACACATATGTAAGTTGTTGAACCATTTGCTTTAACTTAATAGAATTTTTTATATTTTAAATTTATTATACCCAAAAAGCTTTTGTAGAGAGATAGGATTCCATTTAAGTAGATACATTACTCTGAGCCTAAAGTACATTCCAGTCAGAATATAATTCAGCAAGTTGATGACAATGCTGGCTCCAAAAGAAAGGAGACCAGATTGGACAAGAATGAGCTAACAGACTGTGCAGCCCAGTTCTGTCCCTTTGAGTGTGATATATTGTTTCAAGATGCTAAAATCCCATAGCTTCTCAAAGCATATCTGCTATGCTGGTTTTCCCATTTTCACAGAATCCTCATTATCAGAACTCTGTACTCTTTTTCAAAGCATGTCAGACTCAGACCATATGCCACTGAATAATGCTTATCAGTGGTCTAAACTGTTCAACAGAAGATACACTAAGCAGAAGAATCATGAAAGTTACAAAGACTTCTAAAAACAGGAGTAATTCAACCACACTGATACAGATATTAAATGAAGTTTAAGTATTTTCTTGTAATTGCAATGTATTAATTTCTTAACCCGTTTCTCTACGATAAACCCCAAAGATAGAAGAGGAAAAATTAACAATGAAGAAACAACAGAGAACATTTTATTGATATGTTAACAGAAAAGAATTCTAGAAAGCTGTTCAATATAAAAGTTTCTAAAATTTCCCAATACTACAAAATTATTTTTTCCTACCTTCTCTGAATGTCACACTGTAAAAGATTTACCGTATAGCAACATATTAATTTTAAGCATATACATATGTGATTAAGGAAATAAATCTGCCTGAGGGTGAAGCTTAGCAATACAGCACCTGCTTTTCACATATAAACCCATGGGTTCCATTTCTAGTAATGCTAATTAAAGAAAAATTACATGAGAAATAAACACAAATCACACAAAAGTCTGAATTATAAATAAGTAAATACAAACCGAAACAATAAGTAAAATCTAAACAGTAAGAGATTTGCTACATTTTCCAAATACATAGAATACCATTTAAAATTATTTTTTTCTTGGCCTAATTCTTACTTATCATAATATACAAATGGAATCACAAGGTAAGATATTAACATGCTTTCCTCACTCACATTTCTAAGTTAATTCCTTACACCACTAGCAGAAAATCCTTCTATAAACACTTCATATTTACTTTTATACATAGCTTTGATGCTTATTTCCATTTTTAAAAAGTTTTGATTCTCATACATGCTTGGAGAATATGTCCATATATTGGGGTGCTTTTCAAATGCAGAATGGACTGAGTTGAAAATAAATATTCCAGAGTTAACTTTTTAAAGTAGCACAATTACATTTTATAAATATGAATTAAATCATGATACGATAACCAAAAGGGCATAAAATAAGGTCAACGTTCACCTTATAGCTTTCAGCAGACTTGGCCTATTTATTTGGCATACTCAATGTTGCATAACCATGATATTACAAATGTTGGGTATCTAATTTTAGAATATATGCAGATTCCAATAATGTTCCTAAGATGATAATTTCTAAGCACAGGCACAGTCCGTAACAGTTACCATGCTAAAAATACATTGTTTTTAAGGAACTGATATGCTCTTAATGCATTTACTTCTCAAATCAGTTCCGTGAAGACAGTTGTTACCATTCCTTTTACATGTGAAAATTTGAGCTTAGCAGCCACGTAGTATACTGGGGTCATATAACTAATGGTAGACAGTCAGTCATGATCCCAGCACTGCTGGATGTACTTTATGCCTTCCAGCACAGTGGCCCGTATACTACTATATTAATGAAATAACACTTACAGTTACAATGTTCACTAGATCTCATTGTTCCAAACTGTATGCAGGAAAAAGGCTAAGATTTGATACAATGAGTAACTATCACTTACACACTGGAAAAATCTACTCAGATGATTTGTAAATATTCTTTAGTATTTGAATATTTCTATACCTATGCCTAAAAAAGAAGAACATCTCAATTATCTTGTTCTATAAACTAAAACCAAATACCATCTCTTTCAACTTCTTCAAGATTGTGAAATGGCATAGTCTTGTCAGTTTCTTGTTCTTGTAGCTATTGATTTTTTTTATACATTTTTCTTCTTCAAATTTTTCTTTTTCATTTTATCTAAAGTTAATACGTTGCCAATGAACCTAGTTACTATAAATATTGCAAGTTAAAACAAACAAAACAGACCAAGTTTGCTACCCTGTGTTTGGGTCCAACTTATCACTTGGTGCATCACCCAAAGTAATCTTTCTGCTCTAGTTTTTGCATCTGGAAAACTGGGATAAGAAATATGTTCTACAAGTTTATGACTAGATTTGATAATAGATCCTATAAAGTACTATGTGCATGTTACCAAGTAAAGCAAGAGAAACAGATTGTCTCCTGTTGTTTAAGGAACAAAAATTGATGATCACAATCACACCAGTATCTCCTGAGTCCCAACTAGACCCAAATGTTCAATGCTTAGCAAATTCACAGAGGCCTGTTTTCCACATCATTTTTAGACATTTCACATCATAAGCATTTCCATAGTTTTTAAGAGGGTTGATGCATGGTTTATGCAAAGAATGGGTGCAGGGTTGGGGAGCACATGGTGTTTCCAGCTACTCTAGCTGACATGGGAAGACATTTAGCATGAGGGCACCCTGCACTAAGCATAGCAAGATGCTTGTCAGAGTGAAAATATAAATGGGCCAAGAATGCAAGTCAGTGGTAGAAACTTGTTGCATTGGTTACTAGTTATGTTGCTAGGACAAAATGCCTGACCAAACTAGCTTAAGGAAGGGAGTGTTTATTTCGGCCTGCAATGGAAGTCCATCATGGTAGGGAAGGCATGGCAGCCAGTGGGAAGCAACTGGTCACACTGTATTCAAGGTTAGGAGACAGAACAATGAAGGCTGTTGCTCAGCTAGCTGGTTCCTTATTCAGTGAAACCCACGAGACAGTGCAATTCCCATCGAAGGCAGGTTATCTAGAAAATCACCACACCTGTCCACATTGTGAGAAGCTTCAAGTTTGGTACTATGCATCACAAACAAAACAAAACCCAGAAAGCAACCAGGGTAAGATTTATTCATGAGTTATTTATTTTTTTGTGAATTACTTCGAAGTAGTATAATAAAGTTAGCAAACTTTTAAAGTTTTGTATAATTTAGGTAGGTTTTTAGCCCATTAATGTGAATTAGCAAGATTCAACTAAACTGTTTTATTTCTCATTCTTGTTTTTATGTTGTCTCCACCCATATCCATTGCCTGGCTTGTTCCATCAGAAAGATATTTCTTTTCCTGCTTTGGCTATTTGGATGTTTCCCACCTGTGGTTGGGGATTTCAGGGAACAACTTAACATTTTGCTCTTCATTTCAGGGCAAAAGGCTTTGGAGAATTCTCACTAGCTTTCTCTAAGATCAAGCATAAATTAATTGGCTCCTTGTATTATTTTAGGTATGTAGATCTCATTTAACAGCACATAGAAAGAAAGAAGCAGTTTTGGAGCTATAGTAAGAGAGTTAAGAAAGGATTGTAAATATAATCATGCCTAATCTTTTCCCAGCATTCTGTTATCTGCTGAGAGAAGAATAAAAAGCAATAAACAACCAGTGAATTCAGAAGAAAGGGCTTTCTCCCGCTTTTGTACCTTTTGTACTGGATGGTAAGCATTCAGAGCTATCACAGTCTTGTTGCATGTAGGACTACATGGCTGAACACCTGAGGGAACGCGATTTAGCGAATCTTCTTAGTGCCAAATCAAAAACCACTAAGCTATGGTTCACTCCATTTCTCCCCACTCTGCTCATTTACTCTATAACCAGTTCCAAACTGGCTTCTGTTCATAACAGATTGCTCCTTGCCAAGTTTACTCACAGGGCTTCTGAAGGGGTGTGGTCT
>JAQHUG010000522.1:191713-207170 GCA_028555095.1 Dicrostonyx torquatus | reverse complement strand
GGAGGGCCTGGGACAAGGGGAGTAAATATAAATTTCTTTTAACAATAAAAAAAATTCCAAATAAGTAAGTAAACACCAAGGTCTCTCCAAAAAAAAAAAAAAAAGGAAAAATAAAAAATAAAAATGAAACCAGTAGAATTTTAAAAAGTAATGAATTGTTCAAGTTATTTTAAATTAAGATTTATTTATTTTTATGCTTGAGTGTTTGCCTACATGTATGTATGTATGTGTGCACATCACTTGATGGCTAGGTACCTGCAGAGGCAAGAGGCAGTGGATGACCTGGAACTAGATATAACAGATATGAAATCTGATATGAGGTCCTGGGAATTGAAGCTCTGTCTTCAGCAAAGGCAGTAGTAATGTTAACTATGGAACTGACACTCTGGCTACTGAGCTGTGCAAGTTCTATATTTTCTGTTAAAAGTTAAAATCATGATTTTGAAAATTTATTAGTCTTATTTATCATTTGTTTAAGCTATTACTTAGCAAACAACACCTTGGGTGCTAATATTAAGCATCTACTTCCTAAAATATATACTTTATTCTGTTGTGAAGTCATTTTTATTCATGAAATACCTTTAATTTTCGACATACAATTTAAAAAGTATTTATGTTCCTCAATGGGTGATGTAGATAGATACCTTTTAATTGTTTTTATCTGTAGGACCATTATCATTCTTTGACAGAAACTTAAATGATATAGAATGTATTTAAAAGCTACTATCTAGAGAGAATGCTTATTACTATATTCAAATAATCAGGCGCTTACCCTGAAATGCAGGCTTGTTCATACTAGCCATGCGTGGGCAGTAATGCTGACCCGGAAAACCTTGAATGTGGACTTCCAGAGGAACTGGGCGAACTGATGGTCGGAAGTTGAACAAACCCATCTGGTTAAACATAAAAAAGAAACCAGTCACAGTTTTTACATTGAAGGATGCATTACAACTGTATAATAAAATTAAGTGTAAACAACTGTTCCTGAATAATTAATCTGTCACTCTTCCTCATACCTGCTTAATGTTGAGCCAGTCAGCAAGGTCTCTGGCATTAGCTAGTGCAGTGGACAATCCGACTATTCTAACCGGCTTCTCTGTGTGTGATGAGATAAAGTTTGTTCGAGATACAATAACTTCTAGAACTGGGCCTCTCTCTTCCCCTAAGAATAAAGAATAATGAATATTATTTATTTGTTAATCCATATTGGCTGTTGCAGGCACAAAGTCAGAATACAAAAATTTCTTTAAAAAGTGGGGGGGAGGAAACTACTGTATGAATAAACAACCTTGCATTTGCATAGACATTCATAGGAATTAAGATCAGTATGTCAAAGAGTTATACATACTTCTGTGTCCATTATATTATTATCCACAATAACCAAATAATGACTAAATGTTTAATTAGAGATGAATAAAGTAAATGTTGCAAGCAATTGAATATTATAAAACAATAAAAAAGAATAAAATCCTGGCATTTACATCAAAGATTAACCAGAAGACATTATGCTAAGAGAAACGACCATGAACTGAGAGACAAAATTGCATGATCTATGTGGAATCAAAAAAAAAAAAAAAGAAAACAAATCACCTCAAGGAAACAGTTTGCCAGTGTTTGGGAGTGGTAGAGGATGGGAAACTTGAGATGTTGGAAAGTTACTTAGCAGCAGTTAGACAAAGGGAATAAGTCCAAGGGACCTAATTTGTTATACAGTGACAAATATATAACACGATTTATCTTTATACACTGTATGTAAATAAAAACATCACATTATACATCAAGAACATATCCAATTATTTGAGAATGAAATCATATTAATATAAGAATGTCAAGTTTTGTAAACTTCTATTTTCACTTGAGTTGTACCTACCAAGCAGATGGATCTCATCTATGATAAGAATGGTAACCTGCTGAACGTAGTTCCTATTCTGCCAGCTTCGACTGACTCCATCCCACTTTTCTGGTGTAGTGACAATAAGGTCAGCCTGAGCAATGGATTTCATGTCTGGAGTCACATCCCCTGTCAATTCAATAACTCTGGAGAGAAATAAAATTGATCCCCAGTAAACATTACTTTAGACAGACTAAAAACTCTATCTTTTAAAACAAAGTTTTATAGTAGTTAAAACTACTCAATGCCCTTTCATTTGAAATTTTTGAAATGTAACAACTACATGAATGCAAAAAGACACACAATAAAAAGCTACATAAGCACATATATATCAAATAAACATATGCAACTTATATGTTTTTAAGTGTTAAGCTTTGCTGAATTACAATACAGCAAACTGTTATTTATTTTATAAAACTCAACGATTATCTCCTTGTCTGCATAGTGAAACAGATAGACAGACCTATTATTCATCCCATCCCCCTTTCTTCTTTTGCTCTTTGAGATAGGATCTTAGGCAGTTGGCAGTTCATGTTAAGGCTGAACTTAGTAAGCAGCCAAGGATGAATGCAATACTCGCTGCCACTTGACACTATTTTTTTTTTCAAATCTATTTGGTTAGAAAGTGTTATTTTGTTAGAGCAGCTATTAAGAGCAGAATTATTTGCAAGCTTCACTTAATTTCTTAGACTGAAATTTTCTATAGGTAATATAGAAAACTTAAAACAAAGTGGGATATAAACAAGGTCAGGAAGAATAACTAAAAACCACCTTTCTCAGAGGCTCTCAGCTTTACAGTGAAAAAGGAAGATACCCAGAAAAGATAGAAGAGTTACAGAACACAAAGCCAAATCTGGAGGCAAATTCCACATTTTCAGTAATTATTCACAATTTTCTTATCTAGATTCAGACTGAGGAAAGAGAACAATGGGGAAAAGTTTGGTCCTCTAATGATAACGCTCCCGGAGCATCTATTTACTTCTTTAATGTTTTCAGTTTTACATGCTACATATTATGTGGAATACGTAATAATCCAGGGCTGAAGAGATTATAGAGGGCAGTCGGTAATAGTCCATTCCTAGCATCATTTGCTTCAGAGAAGAGGTGGGACAGTTTGCTTCTCTCTCTGTTTTTAACCCCAGTCCCTCTAAGGTTTCCTTCAGTACATAACAGTCAATCTTTTGTGGAGATACACAAAATTTTGCATTTTGCACTTGTACCATTATTTCCTTGGAAGTGTATTATGGAACAATCAAGCTGTCTGCAGTCTTGCTGATAAACAATACTACAATAAACAGTCATGTCAAACATCAAAATATTAACATAAAATAATGTTTTTCAAAGATCTGTTTTTTTACTGAGGAAGTTACATGAGAAATGTTTTTGAAGATAAAATGACAATATTCATATTAGGTATCTAAATGACTACATTTTATACTTAAAAAGAATTGGAATATTGATATAATTCTAGTAATGGTAGAGTTTTAAATAAAAAAATTAGAAAATCACTGAAAACATCAAGTAGTTTTATGTAACTTCTAAGCCTGGTGGTTACTTATACTATTCAAAGCCTATTTTGAATCAAAGTAAGGACTTACTTTTTACCAAGTTTTTCTTCTATTCTAATTTTCCAATCATCCATCCTTTCCCGTACTAGAGCTTTTAGGGGTGCAATATACACTGCCTAAAAAGGGAAGAGAGACAAAAGGACTCATGAAAATAATAGCATCTGCAAATAAGAAATAGAGAATTTGTCAAAATAAACAATGTGGATTTAAACACATTCCCTTTAACAATGAACACCACATTGTTAAATTAATAAAGGAAACACAATTAACTTTACTTATACAAAACAAGACAACTAGATACCATAAACATCCTACCAAAAATCAAAGACAGATTTCTAAGGCATTTAAAAAAAATCAGATATTTTATGACACTACAATCTAAAATAATTCAAATATTATGAAATAGTACATTATACAAGACTTTTTAATCATTCGAACTCTAATTTTCCTATATTTTGTATAGGATCTTCATGGACTACCTGAGAACAGTCATTAATTTTGACATTTAGAGGAGAAATTAGCTGCTTAGGTTTAGTGTAAATTGATGCTTGCTATACATTTTAGCTGTTTTACTTTTTGAGAAATACCACAAACTTGTCTTTGATAATCTAAACAAAATACAAAGTATTATATGTCCCATCTTCATTTCAACGTCGTGCACTTTAGTTGAGCTGTTCTAGTGTGCACTGTGTTCTTTATGGGTGAATAACCATCTAACAGATAGGAGAATAAAGTTAAGCAATAAAGAAAAGGCACTATATTGGGAAGCCCTCCAAAAAGGAAGATTTAGCCCTAAAGACTATACATACATAAACACACACACACACACACACACACACACACACACACACACACACACACACACACACACACACACCCAAAGGACAGAACTGACAAATCAGTGTCAAGGAATTTCCATATACCCCTCTTTTTCTTTTCAATTTTTTCTAGTTTCAGATTGCTGATTTCAGAGAAGCTGAGAAGAATGAAGATTACATGTAGTGATACTTTGTGTTTTAACAAATAAAGCTTGTCTGAAGATCAGAGTTCAGAGCTAAGCCACTAAAAGCCAGGGAGTGGAGGCACACACCTTTAATCCCCGGTGACACAGGAGAGAGAGGCAGAGAGATCTTGGTTAGTTAAAGGCCACCCTGGGCTACTCAAGATTCAATCTGTCTAAAAGCTCACACAAAGGTGATCTCAGCACTTGGGATCAAACACAATAGGGAGGTGTAGACAGGAGTGATATTGCTGCGTGGAGAGAGGACTATAGGGCAGGAGGAGACAGGAATCAGTGCATCTGAAGTTTCGTGGAGACAGATGCAGTTGGGATATACAGTCTGAGGACTGGATAGCCCTTTGGCCTGAGCATTGGTAGAGGTAAAAGAACTCTCTGCTTCTCTGATCTTTAGCATTAACCCTTAGATCTGATTTGGGTTTTATTATTAATAACAATTAAAATTCATGCTACAGTTATGAGGGATAGGAGTAAGGGAATGGGGAGATACTGCTCAAAGGATATGCTTTACTTATGCAGAATAAATAAATTCTGAGGACATTATGATAGTCTGGGAAGTAAAGTTAAAATTGCTATGCTAAATACTTGAAATTTCCTAAGACTAGATATTAAGTGTTCTTATCACAGAGCAAGTATTTGAAATTATGGGTATGTAAATCATCTTGATGGCAGTAATCACTTTATAATGAATATGCACATTGGAATATCACATTGCATATCTCAATGACAAAGTTTATTAAAAATAAAGAAATATTGAGAGAAAATTAGCAATATTATAGCATTCAGAACAATGTAGACTACCTCTCCTTATTTCCTTTATATAGGCAAATTATTCTAAAAGCAGTAGCACTTCCATCATATCCGAAGGATTTGATTGTAGGCTGCTGTGTATCTTATGAACATGGAAATAAATCAGAAATCTTACCAATGAGTTGCAGATATACCAAAGGAAATATTCAACTAGAGGGCTCCAAATTCAAATAAAATTATTATTATTATCATTATTTGTCAAATTATCCTAACACTGATGTGTTCCCTTTTGGAAACTTTCTGCCAGTAAATATTCTAATGTATGATAGTACATTTAGAACTTTCTAGTTCTGAGACTAAGAACTGTCTTTTTGGATTGACTGTCAACATAGGACTTTTTGAACAGACCTTTGAAGTGGGATACTTGTTGAAGACTCTGAAAATGGCTAGTTCAGCTGCAACCGTCTTTCCTGATCCAGTGGGAGCTCCAAGCAGGACATTACAGTCTGTGTGATACAGTGTGTGGAATATCTGTGTCTGGACTGGGTTGAAGTGGCTGAAGTTATATAGAGCTTCATACGCTTTGCACCCCAAAGCTGTGACTGGTAAAGGCTGAAGGTCCAACAGTTCTGAAAAACATGAATGGTACTGCTATAAAATCATCAAAAATACTATGTACAGCACTGGACACTGTATTTCAAATAATGAAAATAATCCTTAATCCTTACAAAGCAGTAGCTTCTTTATCTCCTTTACCACATCATAGGAACATACTGAATGCTCTTCTGGAAAGTTCCTATGAAGCACCTGGGTCTTTCTCTGCCAAGTAGAATAAAACTTGAATATACAAGTTCATGAGAGAGAGCATTCATGTTACAAAACAAAACTAGAGCCACCTTAATGCATTAATAAAACAAAATGCCACCTACAAACTTCAGTACTGTAACATTCACTCACAAAGTTTGATCTGTTAAACACTGGCCAGACAAAGCTGCTGAGTAAACTACTGCCACAGCTATGGGGAACTTAAGAAAATTGTAATACAGAGAATAACTGGGAAGAACAAAATCTGCCCCAAGAAAACCTTCAAAGAAAGCAGATTTAGTCTTTTCATCATATGGACTAGAGACTAAGGAATTAGAAATTGAAACTATTTAGAGAGGAAGTTTCACCTATCCATACATACCCCTATGTATCAAGACTTCATATTTCCCTACCTTCTAGAAATCTATCAGTTAAAACACTGTGGTATTTCTGTCACTACTGGTACACAGGTGAAGTTTAAATTAGGTTGGTAGGTTGAATTTGAAAGTTCAGAAAAATGACAGTACTCTGAATTATATCTTTACCGTATGGCTTCAAAATGCAACACATGGTTTATTTTCTTATTAAGAGGTCTACTTAAAAGTCAAAAAGCCAATCCTTGCCTACTGCTTGCTTCTACTGCAAGGTTAGCCAAGAGCTGAGTATATATTTTCTATGTCCTTCAATTTTCTGAAAAACTCTAAAGCAAGAAGGGAGAGAGGAACTCAAAGTTTGCTATGTCAAACTAGGTACAGGTATGTTTTTACAAAAAGTAGAAAATAATTATTGTGCATGATAAATGGGCAATTATTGTCAATGTTCAGTGCAGATACTTCAGTGACTTTACTTAATTGATTTAAACTCAATGATGTGCTTACATGTACATTCAGCAAAATATATCCTAAGGTCACTAAATTATTCTGTACACATTGAATATCAATTGTGATATCATGATGTTAAATTTTTGGTTTTGAAAATGTAGTCAGAATAAGATATTACATACACAGATTGATGTCTGCTCAGATGTTTAACTGTGAAATAACTGATCATTAAAATACAATGATAATATACTATAAAATAAAGCACTTTAGTTAAAGAAACACTAATGTCAAAATATGTACTTTAAAAGACAAATCATTTCATATATCTTATAAAACTGGATAGTATATACAGTGAGATGAAACAGAAATGTTAGAAAGTTCAACTTCTGTGAGGAGACTATGGCACTGATACTATCATATCTCTACCTTTTTGTTTTGACAAATCATTCTCTTTTGCCAAGAACTCAAAGAGCAACTGAGCTGCAGCATAAACACACTCTTGAGGTAAACAAACATAATGAATAAGGTACACGTTTGACCATATGTTAAAGATTAGTCATATTAAAGTCTTTTCTTTCATTTTCTACAGGACTGGGAAGTAGTGAGTAAATTAAAAAGTCATAATTAGCATTTAATTGTGAAAGTTTTTCTCTTGGATAACTATACAAAAAAGAAAATTAAGACTTTTTAGTTGTCTATTAAATAAAAGTCTCTGGAATTCAATAATCCTCAATTATTTATTTTAAAAGAGAAGGAAAAATAATGTACTGATTAACTGAAAAGACTCAGGAAAATTTTGAAATAGATTTCATGAGGTACTTGAAATTATTATCATAAATATTCATTCATACACATTTCCAGCTTTTACAAACCAATATAAGAATGTATTAGTTCACCTTATGAAAATATAAAATAGAATTTTACAAAAGACAACAATGAGAAACCTTTCAGGATGTGTTGCCATTAGTTGCCAGAAAGTTAAAATATGGGAGGGAGTTGATATGAAGGTTCCATGCTATTTCCAGTGCACAGTCACTGTGGGTGTTTATAAATATCCTCCAGAATAATAATAAAAAATTCCAACACCTTAGTATTAAAACAGATATTGAAGAACATTAATGGGACAAAGAAAAGTTCAGAACGAAAAAATGATAATGTAGCATAATTACTGTCATACCTGATCTGAAAATCTAAAATCTAAAACCTTTGGAATAGTATCCCATATGTTTCAAAGAACACACAGTAAACACAGCTGAATAAAAAAGCAAGTATACATGACGAAATTACAGCTACATCAATGGAGAAAGCAGCAGAGTAGTGCCATCCCTACTAAGTCCATCAAAACTGGCCCACTTTAAGGCTTTGTAAACTTAAATGCATGGGACTATCTTAAACTTTGCCCAATGGACACACAAATAATTTTCTCAGAAAACTCTCTTTCTAAACTATATTGTCAAGTAGTTTGAATTTTCCTAAAGAATAACATAAGCAACAATACTTTTCAACATTAAACAAAACAGTTATTTCTGGGAAGGCAAATGATTCAAATGAGTAAGCCACTTTTACCTGTATGAGGAGGATGTCTCTCTGGTAGAATCAGATGCTGAAAGTTGATAATGCAAACGGCCTCGGCTCCTAGCCATCTGTCAGACACTGCTCGAATGTAGTACTGAGAGGGCAAAGGCTCAAAAATAGGGATTGTAAATACCAGAAGTTGAGCTTCTTTATTAATAACCTAGTGTGGAATAAAGCCTCAAGTAAATGTGTCATCTTGTACTGTCGGCTGTTGTTAAGAAAGCAGTCCCTGCACAAGATACACTGGCAGTAAAGCACACTGGATTATAAACCGAGATGCTTAGATAATTCAGCAATTTTCTGTGTGATTCCCTTTAAGAACCCGATGTACTCTTAGGTAAGGTTTATATTTATTTTGTGCTATTTAGTATGCATTGACAGGTATCACTTTGATTTGTTTATCAGAATTATGTAAACATTATTCACTCAATTACTTAACTTCATTTTTAAAATTCTAACTGCTATACTAATATTTACATAATGTTTCTGTTTAAGTTCTATCAGTACCATAGAGAAATACCACAATTGCATATCATAAATGTTTAATATAAAGGCAAATTCAACAAAAACAAATCTGATGCTTATATGATTTATCAGGTTAAGCTTTCCTTTTCTCTTTGATAAAAAGTGAAACTTCAAGCAAAGTATCAAAGACATGGCAAGAACTAAGCCTTTAAAAAATTGTTTCAATTACTTTTTGAGATTATAATATAATTATCATTATTTACCCCTCTTCTTTCCCCCTCCATATACTCCTTGCTTTCTTTCAAATTCATGACCTCTTTGCTCATCAATTGTTGTTACATGTATATGTAAATGTTCCTAAATACGTAAGTTACGACCTGCTCAGTCTGTATAATGCTACTTGTAGTTATTTTTCAGGGCCGAAATAAGTCGTTTATTGGCAATTTATAAAGAATTTTCACTAGGCCCGTCAATCTTCTTACTACACTGTATGCATATAACACCTAATTATTACTTATTTCATCTATATCACATATTTCAGGACCCTGGAAGCCATGACTTACTTAACACATGACCAAAATTGTATTTAAAGTTCTCAAACAATTATCATGGTGATTTACCAAAAGCATACATTCAATCGCTGTCTTCCTTTAAAAAAGGCAGAAATAATAATAAATAAAGCCTTAATGGAATATCATTTAGAAAGAAAATAATAGTAGAAATTGTTATATATATAAATTTATACATTTATTAATTTATATATATATATATAAATTAATATATTTTCTCTTCATGGCAGTAAAATAGGGAAAAGTCAGAAAAATATGTATTTACCTGTTTTTTAAGAGCTAAAAAGTACTCTGAATGATAAATATGGTCATTTGTAGGATCTTCTACCCAAATCCACCAGGGTTCCCCAACTGTCCCGTGGACCTAGAAAAGTAGTATTACAGTTCTTCTAAGTATCACCATTCGAGACAGGCTGTTGATACACTCTACAGCTATTCCTCTCTTCAGCAACTCCGTTATTATAGAGGTTATTAGTTTACTTATTTAACATATGAAAGGCAACTTAACATATTTACAAAGCTGCACAACTAGAGCCACAATCTAATTTTAGAACATTTCATCACCTCCAGAAGAAAACAAAAGTATTTATAAGCTATAGCTATTCACTACAGATTGCCATATCTGAATATTTTATATAAATGGAATTGTACTCTGTGGACTTTTATGACTGGCTTTTTAATCTGATTCATTATGTATCAGTACTTCGCTCCATATTATTGTCAGTTAATATTTCACTGGATTAATAAGCCATATTTGGTTTATCCATTTCAGGCTGCTCCTTTCTCTGTACAAGGCTCCATGTTCATTTCTTACCTAAGTGGCCAAATCATCTGGGAAAAAGCTGATTTTCATAAGATAGACAGTTGATGAAATTCTCCTGACAGCAGGTAAAGGAGAAACCCAAAACAAAGTTTGAGCTAAATCTGTGCTCTACGTTGAGGGTGTAGGGATATATTTCCTTGCTCAAATTAATCAATTAAATTTGAAAAGGGAAATATGAAACTTTTGGTAAGAACACAACAACGTCAGCAAAGAAGGACTGAACAAAAGTATCTGGACCCGGAATGGTGTGATTAATTAGAAGCCTGAAATGTTCTGAGGCATGCAGTATACCTGTAGACCTTTGTTGCACAGGAAAATATAGTATTTTCCTTCCTGCAAATGGAGGCGAGTTCAGTTCTCCAATTTTGAAGACCATAACATTCTATCTGAGAGTGTTATTTAGTGGGTTATTATGGATTTTAGTAGAAGATAACTGAAATAGTAAAATTTCATAAACAGGCCTAAAATTTAAAATTTCAAACATGTTTTTAATGGCTAACTATATAAATACATATATTTTAAACATATATAACCATTTAAATATATATTATATTTTAAATATAACTAAATATAAAATATTTAAATTTTGTATAAAATTCGATCTTTACAGAAATATTAAGGTAAATTTATATTATCATCACTTGTTTCTTAGAGAAATTCTGAGAACATTATAATAGTTTATTATTAATATTTGTAGATTAGGAAATTATAAGACTCAGAAGTCTGAGCACCTTAAAGCAATTGCACATGGGATTAGCATCATATCTAGGTGATTCTACAACACATGTGGAATCTTAAAGGAACTATGTGGGGTAAGCACAAGTACATGGATATACTACAACTACTGAGTGACTTTTCTTCCCCTAGGGGCCTCTTCCCAGCAGGGAGATTCTGACTTTTATAGTTATAATTTCTAACACATAAATTAGTTCAAGCAATGCTGATTGAATAGCAAGGTGATTCAGAGTAGATCTTTATGTATGCGTTTACCCCTATTTTGTCTTGAAAGAATCTTTAGTAACCCAGGCTGGCCCAAACCTCACGGTGCTGAGCTCCCTCCGGGTGCTGGGACTGCAGGATGTACCAGCACACCTGTTTCATATGGCCATGGGGATGGCATTAGAATGGCATAGGGATGGCCACAGGAATGGCATTCAGGACAACAATTATCACCAATAGTGCTATAGCCTCAACATTACTGTTAGACTTTAATACACATGGTTTTAAAGCAGAAATAATGAATGAAGATAAAAACTGAAGTAACCATGACAGGAACCAAGGAAAGACATTTTGAAAAAGAGTTATGTTAAAAGTAGTAAATTCATAATAAAAAAGAAATAGAGTTATGTATATAAATACTACATATTCAGAGACATAAAAAAAGAAAAAAAAACCTATTAATTGTAGCTAATGCTAGACTTTGAATGTTACTAGGAAAAATCTATCAAAGAAACTGGTGACATAGAAGAAAATGTAGAGTATTCTTCCGACCAGCCTAGTTTTTAAAAAGTGAGGGAATGGCAAGTTTACAGACTCCAAGATTTAAAAATGTCTCTCTTAGCAAACAGAATATCAGATGAGTGGCTAAACTGACAGTATGGATGTTGAAAATGATAACATGGATAATATGGAAGAACACGGCCAGTGTGGCCCAGTTTACGGAGCTCAATCTACTGACATGTAGTTCAATGTTGTAACTGTAAATTCAGTAGATGCTGGAAGATCTCATTGGTTGACACATCAATATACCACATTTTCTTAAAAATAAGAATAATTACTACTACAATGCTGTCAAGGAAGACCATATGTGTGTGTGTTCTCTCTGTGCCTTTGGGATAGATATAAGGTTTGGAGAACTTGCAGTACAGACACCTAAGTATAACATGAATTTAGGTGTTTCCAGCTCTACCTGATCATTCCAAGAGAAATCCGGGTGGATATTCAGTGATACTCGGAGGACAGTCCGTGTGATGGGCTGGATGGAAGCTTCCATCGTAACAGAAGGAATCTGATGAACACACTGTTTAACCTTCAGTCCAATATTCACATGATGCAAAATGTGACCTGAAAGGAAAGCATCGCATAGAAAAGAATGTGCCCCACATAATCTGACTTGTAAATGAGATTTCAGAGACGGTGATTTTACCGCTTGCTTTATGATTTGTTATGTAAAATAGCTGACATTCTTGACCTGACATGCTTGAATATTTTGTAATAGTTAACTTGAATTAGCAATTCATAGCTTAGAAAACCAGTATCAGGGTTTATTTAGATATTAATAGGTTCTGAAAATTGCTGAGCTATTTGAAAACCTATAAAGAGACCCACTTCTTTCTCATTCAGTTTATGACATAGTATGGAGTTATGAAGTACTTTGTGAAAACAGTCATTAATTTATTCACAGTCTGTATCAGAACTTTATACAACTAAGGAAATATTTCAGGAAAATAAAACACGATTCATTCATCCATATACTATTCTAGAAAACAAAATCAAAATATAAATTACAGTCTATCAGAATACATTAACTACTTATGCTTATTTTCACAAATAATCAGATTCTACAATAAAGATATGAATGGAAGTCAGATATTGTTACAAACTAAATATAACTATATTTATTACAAAATATTATAACAAATGTAACTAACTAGTTTAACCAAGCAGAACTAAATTACATTTTTTATAATCAAGATTACTTTTATCTTAACTCTTCCACAAGAATTTTTTGAAGGGCACACATTAATATATCAATGTTTCAACCTTGATCAAATTGAAAATTAAACTTGATTGTTTGTATTTAAAAAATACATCTTTTGACAGATTGCAACTGCAGAGTAGACCAAGAGGTGTACTCTCCAGCAGTACAACCCAGTCTCTAGGCCCAAGGACCCTGGGGCAAAACCCCGGGGCCCCTCCACACACCCTCCTCAGTAGTACTAGCTAGCCAGCAGGCAAGCCTCCTGCTGATAGGCTGTTCCATTATTGGACCTGTGATCTACAAGTTCTACTCTACCACCAAATTTACCCATCCCCAGCAAGCTTGGTGGCTCTCTGAGGCACAGACTGCTCTAAGAGGTGAGTGACCAGCTACCCAGCTGGATAGCCCAATCTCCAAAGCCCTAGGCCCCAGGGCAAAACCAAGGTCCCTCTCCCACCTGTTTCAGCTTCACTAGCTGGCAAGCAGGAAAGCCTCCTGCTGATAGGCTGTTCCATTATTGGACCTGTGATCTACAAGTTCTACTCTACCACCAAATTTACCCATCCCCAGCAAGCTTGGTGGCTCTCTGAGGCACAGACTGCTCTAAGAGGTGAGTGACCAGCTACCCAGCTGGATAGCCCAATCTCCAAAGCCCTAGGCCCCAGGGCAAAACCAAGGTCCCTCTCCCACCTGTTTCAGCTTCACTAGCTGGCAAGCAGGAAAGCCTCCTGCTGATAGGCTGCTCCAACACCCTCCCCCGCCCACAGGGAACCCTGTAATCTATAAATTCCATTCTACCACCAAACTTTCCCATCCCTTCAGACCAGAGTGGCTCTCTGAGGCCAGACTGCTACTGCACACAGTAGACCAAGACTAGCCCCCTAGTCGTACCTAGGACCTAGGCCCGAGGGCAAAACCCTGACCCCTCTCCCACCTGGCTTAACAGCACTAGGCAGCCAGCAGGCAAGCCATCTGTAAGAAAGAAGGCAGGCTATTCCAACAGCCCTCCCTCATATTTAATGGACCCTGTAATCTACAAATCCCACTCCACCCACAAACCCACCCATGCTCCTAGAACTCAGCGTCTTCCTGAGGTACAGGAAGCAATTGCAATGATCAGTTCAAAAAGGACCCCTGAGACATGATCACCAACCACAAGAATTGGATCAAGAGGCAAAGACATTGCCTTCACCAACTGGAGGAAGAGATGGGTAGGTGTCAATGCAAGAATATATTCAAGAATGTACAAGAACATGGCAACACCAAAACCCAACAATCTAAACATTCGAACCCAGAAGCAGCAGAAGAAAATGACCTTAAATACAACTTTATGAAGTTGATACAGACCCTTAAAGATGAAATGCAAAATCTCCTTAAAGAAATTCCCAGTCTCTAGACACTAGGCTCTGAGACAAACAGAAACTTGGAAGAAATCAATAAATCTCTTAAAGAAAGCCAAGGAAAACCAAGAAAAAACAATCAACCAGGTGAAGCAAACAGTTAAAACAGTTCAAGACTTGGAAACTGAAATAGAGACAATAAAGAAAACACAAACTGAGGAATTCTGGAAATGGAAAACCTGGGTAAATGAACAAGAACTATAGATGCAAGCACAACCATTAGAATATATGAGATGGAAGAGAGAATCTCAGGTGTTGAAGATACAATAGAGGAACTAGATTAATTGGTAAAAGAAAATGTTAAATCCAACAAATTCTTAACACAAAACATCAAGGAAATCTGGTACATTATGAAAAAACCAAACCTAAGAATAATAGGGATAGAAGAAGTCCAGCTCAAACACATAGAAAAGATATTTGACAAAGTCACAGAGAAAAAACTTTCCCAACCTAAAGGATACGCCTATGAAGATATAAGAAGCTTATACAATACCAAACAGACAGGACCAAAAAGAAAAAAAAGTCCCCATGCCATATCATATTATAATCAAAACGGTAAACACAGAAAATAAAGAGTATTAAGAGCTGCAAAGGAAAAAGGCCAAGGAAGATGTAAAGACAGACCTATCAGAATTACACATGACTTCTCAATGGAAACATGAAAGCCAGAAGGTCCTGGACAGATGTGCTGCAGACATTAAGAGACCAAGGATTCCCAACAATGTTTCAATTACCATAGACAGAGAAAACAAGATATTCCACGACAAAAACCACATATAAACAATATCTATCCACAAACCAAGTCTTATAGAAAGTACTAGTAGGGAAACTCCAACCCAAGAAAGTTAGCTGCATCCACAAAAACACAGGCAACAAATAACAACATACCAGCAAACCCCAAAGAAGGGAAACACACAAACACTACCATCGAAAAATAACAGAAATCAATAATCACTGATCATTTATTCTTAATATCAATGGACTCAATTTACCTATAAAAATACACAGGCTAACAGAATGGATATGAAAACAGGATCCATCCTTCAGCTGCATATAAAAACATACCTCAACC
>JAQHUG010000522.1:171639-190205 GCA_028555095.1 Dicrostonyx torquatus | reverse complement strand
GAGAGAGAGAGAGAGAGAGAGAGAGAGAGAGAGAGAGAGAGAGAGAGAGAGAGAGAGAGAGATATCAGAGAAAATTACCATTACAATAGCCACAAATAACATAAAGTATCTTGGGGTAACACTAATCAAAGAAGTGAGAGACCTTTATGACAAGAACTTTAAGTCTTTGAAGAAAAAAGAACTGAAGAAGATATTAGAAAATGGAAAGATCTCCCATGCTCTTGGACAGGTAGGATCAACATAATAAAAATGGCAATCCTACCAACAACAATCTACAGATTCAATGCAATCCCCATCAAAATCGCAGCACAATTCTTCACAGACCCTGCAAGAACCATACTCAACTTCATATGGAAAAGTAAAAAAACTCCAGCTAGCCAAAACAGTCCTATACAATAAAGGAACTTAAAGACACATTACCATCTTTGATATCAAGCTTTATTATAGAGCTACAGTAATAAAAACAGCTTGGTACTGGCATAAAAACAGACAAGTGAACCAATGGAATTGAATAAAAGACCCTGATATTAATCCCCAAACCTATGAACACTCTATTTTTTAACAAAGAAGCTAAAATTATACAATGGAAAAAAGAAAGCATCTTCAGTAAATGGTGCTGGCATAATTGGATATCAACATGTAGAAGAATGTATATAGATCCATATCTATCCCCATGTACAAAACTCAAGTCCAAATGGATGCAAGATCTCAAAATAAGTCCAGTCACACTGAACCTCATAGAAGAGAAAATGGAAAGTGGCTTTGAACGCTTAGCATAGGAGACCATTTCCTAAATATAACACCAGTAGCACAGTCACTGAGAGCAACAATAAATAAATGGGACCTCCTGAAACTGAGACGTTTCTGTAAGGCAATGGCCACAGTAAACAAGACAAAATAGCAGCCTATAGAATGTAAAAAGATCTTCACCAACTCCACATCAGATAGAGGACCAATAACCAAAATATATAAAGAAATCAAGAAACTAAATATCAAAATACCAAATAATCCAATTAAAAAATGGGGTATAGATCTAAACAGAGAATCCTCAACAAAAGAATATAAAATGGTTGGAAGACACTTAAGGAAATTTTCACCTTAAAATTTTCACCTTAAATCCTTAGCCACCAGGGAAATGAAAATCAAAACAACTCTGGGATACTGTCTTACACCAGATAGAATAGAAAAACCACTAATGATAGCTTATGTTGGAGAGAATGAGGACCATGGAGAACACTCCACCATTGCTGTTGGGAGTCCAAACTTATACAGCTACTTTGGAAATCACTATGGTGATTTCTCAGAAAATTGGAAATCAATCTACCTCAAGAACCGGCAATACCATTCTTGGTCATATACCGAAAGAATGCACACTCATACTACAAGGACATTTGTTCAACTATGTTCATAGCAGTATTATTCATAATATCCAGAAACTGGAAAAAAAAAACCTAGACTGAAAAAAAAAACCCTCAAATGAAGTATGGATAAAGAAAATGTGTTATCTTTACGTAATGGAATACTGCTCAGCAGTAAAAAAACAATGACATCTTGAAGTTTGTATGCAAATGGATGGAACTAGAGAAAACCATCCTGAGTGAGGTAAGCCAGACTAAGAAAAACAAATACAGTATGTATGCACTCATAAGTGGATATCAGATGTGAAACAAAGGATATGCATCAGCCCATGACCCCAGGGAAGATAGATAACAGGGAGAACCCTAAGAGAATCATATATGGATCTCCCTGGGATGGGGAAATAGATAAAATCTCCTGAGATAGTTTGGAGTGTGGTGTGGGAGAACAGGAGGAGAACATGAGGCAATGGGATGGTTGAGATGGGGGAAGGCAGAGAGGGAGAGAAAGAAAAGAGACATCTTAATTGAGGGAGCCATTATGTGGCTAACAAGAAACTTGGCACTAGGGAAATTCACAGGAATCCACAAGGACGACCCCAGCTAAGACTCATAGCAGTAGTGGAGAGTTTGCCTAACTGGTTTTCCCCTATAATCAGATTGATGACTACTTTAATTGTCATCATAGAACCGTCATCCAGCAACTGATGGAAGCAAATGCAGAGATCCACAGTGAAGCACTGGCCTGAGCTCCTAAGACCAGCTGAACAGAGGGAGGAGCAATAATATGAGCAAAGGAGTCAAGACCATGATGGGGTACCTAGTGAAAGAGCCAGCTTACCTGAGCTAATGGGAACTCACTAACTCTGGATTCAAGTGGGGGAACCAGCATAGGACCACACTAGATCCTCTGAATATGGGTGACAGTTGCATGGCTGGCACAGTCTGTGGGCCACTGGCAGTGTGACCATGATTTATTACTACTGCTTGAACTGGCTTTTTGTAGCCCATTCTCTTTGGAGGGATACATTAGGGCTCAGCCTAGATACAGGGGAGAGGGCCTTAGTCCTGCTTCAATGTCATATGCCAGACTGTGTTGACTACTCTTGGAAGTCTTACCCTCTTTGAGGAGTGGACGGGGGGTGGGGTAGGGGAAAGGTGGAGGGAACAGGAGGAATGGAGGGAGTGGGAACTGGAACAGGTATGTAAAATGATAAAAGTTTGTTTAAAATAAATTTAAATAAAAAATACATGTCTATTATTTATTCTCAAGTTCCCTTCTTAACAATCACAATTTATTTCTATTGATGCTCGTCTTTTATTATTCTATAAAAAAATATCCTTCAACTCTAAATATAATATTAATGTTCTTAGCTTTTCAATAATATTGGGAGCCTGACAATGGCAACCCTTGTGTTCTGAGCCTGCCTTTCTGCAGGAGCAGTATCCATCCTATTCAGGAGCAAAGTATTTCCTAGTTATATTACAGGTTTTACAATACAAGGTTAAATTTCAGAGAAATATTTGTAGCAAGGACTTCTCAACATTATGTGGAAAAAAACTCAAAAATTCTATGTACAGACTGATATGAACTACATTTAAATATATAGATGTGCGTGATTAAAGGTTAACAAACTGTGGTGAACTGCAAAGCTTCATGTCTACAAATTCTTATTTATTTTACTTCGGTAGTGCAGGGGATTCCTGACAGACTAGTGTTCCACTATTTGGACATATCCCCAGTCACTACACGATTTTAAAATGTAAAATTACTGATATACATGACAAAAGTTACTCAAATTAATTAAATACTGAATTTAATTGTGAATGAACATCATCTAATGAGTCTCATCATTTATGGATAAGAATCTATGTATAAAATAAAAGTTTGTTAATATAACTATTTTAATTGCTAATTCAGTCAAGTAATAAATTTGGAAAGATTTTTTATTTAGCTTAGATGAGCAAGAATGATTTCATAGACACCATAAAATGTTTTCATTTGAAAATACAGCATATTCATATATTAATCAAGATATATTATATAAAATGGTAAACAGATATAAAGATTTTTGCTTCCTTCTTACCTATTTCATCCTTTCTCATGTCTTTGAGTTTATCCACAGTAAGGTTTTTTTCTTCTAATCTTGTTAGAATGTGTGGTGGTAACACAGAAAACTGTCTCAAAGGGCTAGCCCAACCCCAGAGTCTCTTGTCAATGACTTTACTCAGGTTCAGAAGCCTGTAGGTCATAGTAGGCCAACGTTTCCTCAGTGCAATTTCAAAGAGAGCACGGACAATTCTAGCTGCGTTCTGAGGAACAAAAGGAAAAGACTGGTAGTTAGATAACAATGTGCTTTTAAATGTCAGTAAATTTATTATTCCAACTAGACTCAGAAGAATGACAAATCAAGCTACATACTTAAATTATGTGCAGCAACTTTCTTTATACAACCTTAATTGTCAGGTACGATAAGAGTATTCCTATTACTATTGTGTACATGTTATCTATTAAACTTACAAAGGGCAAAGTATTTCTACATTCCTTAGACCTTTTAAACATGAATGAAATAGGTAGACAAAAAGGCAAACAAGGTAGCAGACGTGCTGCTCAAGTACCTGAGAATAGAAGAAAGAGGCTGAGATGTCCCTAAGTATATCACGCAATGATTAAGTGTATGAGAAATTTAAGCGAGAATTCATAAAGATTTTCACTTCAGTCAGGAGAGAAATTAATGAGGAAAGGGTGACAAAGGAAATATGGGTGAGTGCAGTGACCAATACTAAATGGTCACTACAATGGTTCCCTAAATTTCAAAAAGTACAACTAGCTTTGCAAATAGAACGCTCTACAAATGGATCTGTGGAATTATTTTATAGCCAGACTGGTTTACACAGAAGTTTACAGGTGAGCTAGAGCTGCAGAGTGAGATCATGTCTCATCTCAGTGTGTGTGTGTGTGTGTGTGTGTGTGTGTGTGTGTGTGTGTGTGTGTGGGAGTGAGAGAGAGAGAGAGAGAGACACAAAGGAGAGAAATCTCACACATTCTAAAGCAGATTTAGTTTCAATTTTTTTTATCACTTTAAAGGAAACACTACTAAAATTATAAATGTAGTTAAGATGAAAAGAACATATTCTGTTTTCTATGTCTATCTGAAAGGTAAATAGCAAATTCACAAAATAAGGTATTTTACTTTATTTCATTTCTACCAGAATTCAAAAAGTTATGAAGTAAATGAATTGTAAATAGTTGCTTTTCAGCTCTCAACTGTATCACTGGTAGAGAAGATCACTGTTTTTCTTTTTTTAGTATGTTTATTTTTGTTTTAAATGAGACAGGGGCTCACTATATAGTCTTGAACTCAGAGATCCACCTAAGTTGTGTGCTACCAAAAAAGTCAAGATTACTTATTTTAAAAGATAGACCTAGCAAAATGTACATATGGAATGAGATACATTTATTAATTCACATTTAAGACTAAATTAGTTATAGTCAAATGGAATTCCAGTCTTGACCTATGAGAACAGATTACACAAATGATTGGAAAAAGGTTTAAGATAAAATGGTAGTTAGAAGCATTCTAAGTATATCATGGACTAATTTAGTAGTCTTCAAAGATCAGCAAAAATGGGAAAGGATTAAGAGTCTTACCTGGGCAACGTAGGCAGAATCTGATATGAGGGAGAAACTGTCCATCTCTCCTCTGCTAATGTAGGTCTGAAGCAAGATGTTTATTTTCCCATAACTATTTTCTACACCTCCAGGAGCTGAGAGTTCACAGAAATTGTTTAACAAGGCGTCCAGCTCCTCTACTTCCTCTTCTCTGACCTAGAAGAGGTAAGGTTTTTATATTAATACTTTGACTGAATTAAGGAAAATTCTCTTGTTCAAATTAAACTATATGTTTGTACAAGCTTCCACTCTATATGATAACATTCTTTTTCTGTAGTACTGAAATCATTATTTTTCCCATGGGTAGTTGTAAAATACAATATGAAACCATTTTGAAGCTGACAATTGTATTTTACTTCATAATTAATACTAAAGTTTCCAATGACATAAAAATTTACCAAGCCATAAATCATCTGACCTCACTATCCTCCAATTGATGAGACTCATTTTTTTAATTTGATCAGAGTTAAACCTCTGCCCAACTGGATTAGGGCATACTTGATTATCTTCAAGTGCAATCATTATAGTTACATATTTTTATAAGATATAACACATTTATACATTGAAGATGTGGAGTACTATTTCTTATTTCAGAATATTGAAGTCTTTTTACTGTTACTGAGATTAAATTAAAATATGAATAGTACAGAAATGTTCAAATCTAAGTCTGAATCATGTACTATTTTGTATTGTGTTCAATGAACTTTACCTTTTAGTAGTCCAAAGCCTACCCACTTACATTATTCAACAGTATTTCTCTCTTGTCTATCCCGACACCTTCTATGAGACAGGGTTTCATTGTGTAACTAACTCTGGTGGCCTAGAACTTGCTATGCAGACCAGGCTAGCTTCAGATTTACAGAGATCCTCTGTCTTCCAAATGGAAGGACTAAAGAGGATACCACTACTCCAGCTTTATTTGATAGTTCCAATACTACAATATCTACAAAATTACTGATTTGGAGCAAAAACAAAAGATGATTTAGTTTTAGGAAAGTGGATATTGTTGAGATGTTGATGCTCCAAATTCATATGTGTGAGAAATTGTAATTAACTACAAGTTTTGATAAATGAATTGATATATATTTATGTCATATACATTTAATCAAACCTCAAGTAATCTTACCTTAATTTGATCAAATTCTTCAGCTTTGGAGACAATAGCAAAGATATCACCTTCTGTTTTGTGTGCATCAAAAAGTTCATTGAATGTCTGTCAAAATAAATATTGTATTTGATTAAAATTAGTTCAATGAAGTGTTGTTAAGTTACACATCTTACTCTAAATTATGCACATTTAAGAGAAATGGAGCCCTAGAGCATACAGCTATCTGCTGTATTCCAAATGCTCATTTTATAGAAATCATCAAAATAAAAAGATCTGTAAGAGCAAAATGATACATAAAAGCCATTATTAACCAAAATGTATATTAAATGCCTAAATATAGTTTATCAAAACATTTTGGGCCAGGCGGTGGTGGCGCATGCCTTTAATCCCGGCATTAATTTAATTTAAGTAATAATAAAAAAATAAAGATGTGGTAGCATATCCCGACGAGTGGACATGCAAGAAAAGTTGTGCAATAGAGAAAGAGAGCAGACGGCTACTGGGTGATGGAAGGAGTGAAATTCTAAGTATTGAGTTAAAGAATTCCCATTGGTAAGACAACTGTAAGTTGTAAGATAATATATGCCAGCGGGGTGGTGGTGGTGCACGCTTTTAATCCCAGCACTTGGGAGGCGGAGGCAAGCAGATCTAGGGGACAAGGCTAGCCTGGTCTACATGAGTGAGTTGCAGGATAGACTCCAAAGCAACAGAGAAACCCTGTCTCAAAAAAACAAAACAAACAAAAGATAAAGTATGTCAAAGATTTTAAAGAATCTGACTATTAATGCAAGCAAAAGGTTTATTTCAGAAAATATAGGGACAATCTATTAAGCACATGAAAACTACTTTCTAAGACTTGTACTATTTATACGCATAAAAATAAACAGATATAAAAACTAAATTTCAGATAAATTGATGTGTCTGCATTTGAAGAAATCTAATTAGAATAATTTCTTTTTAAACTAAAAGTATCTATAAAAGTGCAAAACTAAAAATGAATATAAAATTCAAACCATGATTATTAAATAAAACAAATTTAAGTGATTATTGTTACTTTCCAATATGCAATGGCATGTACACATATACAGGAGAGGACAGAAAACTCAGTCGTGAATGTTAAAGCAGCCCCTCATCTGACACAGGAGCAACTCCAAAGGTAATGAGTAAGCTAGGCATGTTGATATGGGTCTGGTATCCAGCACTTGGGAGGTGGAGGTCGAAATGAACTTATAAACTAAGAGACTAGACTGGCCACCAAAATCCGATTATCACATCTATAACCATTCCTTAAATACAAGCAATTGGGAAAATAAAGAAAAAAGGTAGGAAAAGGCAAGAATTTGCAGTTATATATTTAAAATACTAACCTTGAAAAATCCCCAAGCTGTCCTAAGTCAGTTTGACCTACTGAATTAGTACTTTAGCTCTAACTACTGGTTCTTAAAATGCAAATAATCTTTTTACTTTTTTATAAAAAAAATCATCAAACTAGCATTTCCCACTTAATTTATTCTGGCATTCATTCTTTAGGACTCAGCAATGTGCTCTACATGCTTTAGAAATTCATTCTAAATTCATTGATTGGTTTGGCAAAGGGCCCAGACTATTTAAAATCTTATTTATATCTTGTCAATACTGAGGGTATTATTGAGTTCCTATAATATATTTATTGCATTAGCTGCTTTTGTTACTCTGAATTATCAGCATATTCCAAAAACTAGGAGTTATCTGAATATAAAGTGAAGATATTGTTGTATTTGTTCCGTTTAGTGTAATACCTCGATGGTGTTGTATTTAATATAATAGTGGCTGGCAGTTCTACCCAAATCAGTGGAGGAAAAATAACCAGTTCGCTCTTCAAAACGGATCATCTTAGCTTTATCCAGCTTTTGTCCAACTTCAATGACTAGTTGTTCTCGATGTTTTCTTAATGTTGGGTCAATCTATAGGAAAGAAACAGAGCCAATAAACATAAATGTGTTAAACTATTTAGATAGCCAGGACATAATTACTTATGAAAATTAACGTTTTTTTTTCTTGAGGGCTTACACCCCAATTGTTTATTTAAAAAACACATAATAACTGTACATATTAAAAGTATCACATATCATTTTTTATTAATACACATATTTGGCAATGATTAAACATACCTATCTCTTTAAACATTTATCATTTCTTTATTACAAATATTTATTCTAGCTTTGTGAAATACAAAGCATGTTGTTATCCGTCCCCACTACAGTATAATAGTACAGGTGACTCAGTACACACTGACAAAACTTCCCACATCCCTGCTCTTGTTAGCCTATGGTAATCATCATGATATTCTCAACTTCTATGTTTGCAAAATTTTTAGTTTTCACACATGAATAACATCATGTGGTACTTGTTTTTCTGTCTGGATCATGTAATTTGGCCCATGATTTCTCTTTCCATTTATGTTGTCACAAATGACAAGATTACATTCTGTTTTTAACTGTTAAAAACTATTCACTATATGCAAGGAACACATTTTCCTTGTCCATCCATCAACTGATGGACATATGGGATGGGACCATTTCTTGGGTATTGTGAAATTTGCTGCCATGAACACAGGAGTGTGGATGTCTTTTTGACATATTGATTTCATTTTTTATATATGTGTGCATGTATGTGTATCTTAATATTTAAGGAGAAATTAGAAAAATTTTATGTATTAAAAATCTTAAAAATCACAGATCTGCACATTCTGTTCAAATATTCTAGAATCCAAGATAGCTATATTTGTAATATTAGGAACAATAAATACTTGAGGTTATATATAAAAATCATTTCTATCTTACGTTTAGACAAAAGGGGATTTAAGGGGTTGGAGAGATGACTCAGTAGTTAATAGCACTAGTTGCTCTTCCTGAGGTCCTGAGTTCAATTCCCAGCAACCACATGGTGACTCAAAGCCACCAATAATGAGATCTGGTGCACTCTTCTGGCCTGCAGGTGGACATTCAGGCAGAATATTGTACACATTATAAATAAATAAATCTTAAAAAAAAGGGATTTAAAATTTGAGCCTTATTACTATTTCATGAGTATTAGTATTAGTATAACATGGAGATATGATGGTGTGAGTGCCTTTCCCAGTCAACATCCACAAAACTAAATGCACCTTTAATGGAATAGAGAAGCATAAAAAGCATCTTCCAAATCTAAAGAGTTAATATTGTTTTCATTCATTTTAACTTAGGTACTCATTAGAGATAAAAGAAAATTTAAAAGTCAGAAAAACGAGGCTACAGGTTAGGAGCTACGTCAGCAGTTGTTTCCATTGTTGACTGTGACAGGCTGTATTGGGTTCATCTGAAATGAACATTTATTAATAATAAGTTTGGGTATTTGTCGCCAGGCCTCAGGACTCAACTTGATGACCGTGACCAACATGGAGGAAGGACAGAACCAAATCTTTCAAGTTATCCTCTAGTATGTGCCTCTCCCTCAATTAAAGAAACAAACAAATAATTAAACAGATTGTTAATACTGGAAACTACACAAAAGTATTCTTTATGCCGGATAACTATACAAAATTACACGTAACATCAATTATATGTTAAAATAAAAATGTTATGGTCTTATTATAAGATTTAATATTCTTAGCTCCTAAAATACATGCTATACTAGTTATTTGTAATGTAAATATCTGATCTGCAGGATATCTGCTATGTAAGCCCCGGGAAAAGGCTGGTCTACCACCACAGGGTTACGACCTACAGGTTGAGAACTACTGTTACAGACAGGAAAAAGCCTATGAGGAACACATATCATTTTGTGTACACCATGTTTAGTCTTACCCTTTAGAAAATTATGTTCATAATGCCCTCAATTATTCTCAGTATGCTTATACTTGTAATGTGAATAGTCAGGGTTATATTAGTCACCACGTATAAAGTTAGAGGTTATAATGCACCTATATTTATCCACAAATTAACTTCAGCACACAATTCAATAAATGAAAGAAAGGTAGTGGAATCCTTTCTAGGGAAAAACCCAAATAGAAAAACTCAAGCGAATTCAGAATGGCAGCCTCAACACTAATTGTTGCTTCCATCTTAAATTCTATGAAATCTATTGCACAGGTAAAGGAAAAACAAAAGAAAAGCCCCAAGATTAGCTTTGGTAGCAAGATGAGATATGTGTTATCAGTAAATGGAAAAACATTTTGAGTTAAATTCAACTTTTTTTGATAATTCTGACTTGACATAAACAAATATTCACATGATGATAGTAATAATGTTTTCATCAGACCACAACAGGGTTTTATCTGTAATTATGGAAGCACTTACAGCATATAAGCAGAGTTCTAAAGAAAAACCAAGATTATATGGAATCTGTAAGCCATATGGACCACACAACCATAAAGCTCATAGGGAAGGCTGTTACCACGTGTCTCCAATTCTCAGTCTGCCTATGCATTGATTCATGAAAGTAATCCTGGCCTCCAAAGAGTTACGATGACTCACCACTGCTACCACTTAAAAATGACAGAACGGGGATACAGTAACTTGATAAGAGGAACAGATTATATAGAACATATGCCATTCTTAAAACATAGCCATAAATTTCTTCCTGCCTAGTTTACTCCCAATCTAAATACATCAGTTTAAAAACAAACATGGGAAAATATCAATAGCAAACGGTAATTTATCTGAAAATGGCTTGATCATAACATAAATAGGGATTCAATAATAGTAGCGGTAAAAGATATTTAAAGAAAGTAATGTAATTATTAGGGTCAACTTCATTTCCGTCAGTGTTTTTCCGCAAATAAATAAATAAATAAAAGAAGCTTTGAAATCTTCTTCCAGTTCTATAACTATGACGCGAGAGTAACAAATATTCATTTTCCCACTAGGAAAGGATCACACAACCCAACAGGAGGCTTAAGTTTCTTTTTTTTTTTTTCCAGCAAATGAGCTTTCTACCTGGTATGCTTTATGACTGATGCCATAAGCTAATGGATTTGCTCTCATCCGCACATAGAGGTAAGTGTAACTTATCCACTTCACTGCTTCTTCCACATTGGTAACTGTTCCCAGAGCGATCTGCAAATAAAAAAAAAAGCAGAAATTAAATCAACACATTAAAGATAACCATAAATATTATAGCAAAGACTATTTTGCCAGAAATCAAGTTTTGAAAACAGGTCATTGTACTGTATTTTTTTTAAAGGCAAACACAATTGGTAGGCATGATTTTTTCCAATTTATTAAACACCATTGCTGCTTTATTTAATTGAGAGCAAACAGTACAATAGATAAGAGGTCTGAAAGCTGAATTTCCTCCATTTTATGGCTTTTAATTATTTTTCCAAGTGTGAACTTCAAATTATACACTATTAAGGACTTTTCTGTAATTTGTTATTTTCTCTTTATTCAGTTCACTATTCAACTTTAGTTTCACTTATTTTTGTCTGAAGAGTTTAAAGCAAAAAAAAAAAAACTAGAATAATGATAACAAAATACTCTGTTTGTATGTACTTCCCTGATTTTGTGCAGTTATTATCAAAAACACAGATGGGAAGTTAGCTTTATCTCTAAAGATATCCTCAGCACTGGCATAGACACACAAATGGAACAAAATAGAAACCTGTAACCACATCTACAAAAAAAATTATACATACTAAATACTTAAAAATAAAAAACCTTCATAGAATTGCAACTACAACTGCCTTGCATGCTTGAGTGAAAGAATGACAAGATTCCTTTGCTAGCAAGGCCAGCGACTACAACACCAGTGAAAAAAAATCCAACAGAGTAAGGAAGAATTTATGTGTGTGAACTACAAGAAAAAAGGAATGCTCTAGATTACACTCAGAAAGTCCTGTGCAATGGGCATTTTAATGTATTTTAGTCATCTATTGATTTAATGAAATCTGCAGCATGCTTTCCTGAACCACTGGCTCCTAAATCATAACACAGAGCCTTATTAATTATGAATGTTTGGCCTTAGTTCAGGCTTGTTTTAGCTAGCTTTTTTCCCCTTAACTTAAATTTCAACCCATTTTTATTTAATTATTTTTTCTGAGTATCACAAAAGTTTATTTAGCAAAAAGTATTTTTTTTTTAATGAAAATGTACATGACCCAATTCTACACCCAAGTCAAACAAACAGTCCTTTGGGGAAGGATGTGAATTCCTGCAGAACAGCCATTGTTTATAGACTCTTTCCAAGGCTTCTAACATGATGATGCTGCTTACTCGTATGACCACCATGCGATGTCATTCTGTTGCCCACTAGTTGCCATCTCCACACACTCATCAATCACAAGACTCATAAAGGGATCAAAGCCCTAAAATATTCCTTGTACATGTCTGCCACCATTTAACTTGAATGATAACTTTTGTCCATAATTTCTTTAGTTCAGGAGTGTGGGCCTTGCTCATGGCGACTCTTCAGCGGGCTCCGCAGGGGAAGGAGTGGGTGGCCTTACACACACACATGCAGCAGGCTGGCCGCTGAACTTAACCCAGTTTTATTATTTTAAATCTATGTGCTGTCCCGAGTCTCGTCTACTTCCTCTATGTACTGTCCACCCTGCTTTCCCGCTTCTTCCATATCTGGCTGGCTGGCTGATCTTTTTCTCTGCCCACCAGCCCCACCAATCCCTCCATGCCTAGTTATTGGCCATTCAGCTTTTTATTATTATCAGGTGCCTTAGGCAGGCAAGGTGAAACGGCAACACACGCTTACATATTTAAACAAATGCAAAGTAAACAAATGCAACACATTGTTACATAGTTAAACAATTATTCTATTCCAAAATAGAAAGAATGGAAGATTTAAAAATACAACTGAAATGAGATCTGTGTAAAGGGAATAATTGTTAGACAATGACGTTAACAAACTTTTAATGAGACACTTTTGTGAAGAAGTATTTGATTTTTCAACAGACCAACAGGAAGCAATAGTGCTTTCTGGAAGAGTGTTCCAAATGTGAAACTTGCTCCCTGTAGTTTTTCCACAAATCTTCAGCTAAATTAAAAGAGATGTATTCTTTATAAATTATTACATTTTAAGAGGAAGAGTATTAAGAGGTTCTAGTATTAAAGAAACTAAAACTTCAATTTGCTTTATTTCTATATAACTTAAGGAGACAAAATACAGAAAGTTATTTTAGCATTTATTATTTAAAGAACCCTCACAGTTGTTTTATTCTTGCAATTTTAATTTTATATAACTAATTCTATTAGGTATATTATGTGGGTGAACTGGTAATATAGCCCAGTGGTAGAGAGTACGCTTAGCACACACAAGGCCATGGACTGAATCCGTAATACTGTCCCACCCATGCCATACAAAAGATCTAAATTCGAGCCAATAAGCAGCTGCACAACAATTACTAAATAATTACAGGTAGGACAATTAAATGCTTTTATTCTGGATAAATAAAACTGGCTTGAATTAAATCTATTTGCATATTCAAGTCTCTACCACTATTATTTATACTTATATGTTTCTATATATAATCTATGCTATCTAATTAATAACTATTTTAATCATTAAATATCATAAAGCCTACATTAAATGGTGTTCACAAAAGTAAAGAATTAAACACACTCATTGAAAATAGTTGTGCACGCCTACAATCACAGCTCTCAGGAGGTTAAAATAGGAGGATGACTGTAAGTCAGGACAACCTGGGCTAAAAATTTACTTTACGACAAGACGTTCCTCAAAAAACAAACAAATGAAAAAAGCCCATGCACAGTTTATTACATACATGTCTGATGCACATTGTGTACATGTGGGCATAAGAACAAATCAGTTAAGGCATGATATGTTAGCACTAACCTTTCTTCCTCGACAGTTCTATCATTCACAGGGTGAGAGCAAATGATTACGTCATTATAGTGCCAGAAACTCGCCATTACTACTATTCTCCAGGTATCACCAACCAGCTGCAGTGCTGACTTAAACTCAGGTTTACAACTCCTATAGCACACACTTTCTTTTTCTTTAACCTGCATTGTCTTCAAAACTGCTTTTAAAAGTTCACTGGACCTTACACATTTTTGTCTTGAAATATTCCTTTGAAAAGTTAGTAAAATAAGTAAAAATGTACATAAATGATGTGACTAAAAATCAGACACCAGACACCCCTCTATTTGACTACATGATGCCAGATGTTTGGGTATATGCAGTATCCTTTCCTATATACAATGCCCAATAAAGTACTATTCATATTCTAGTTTAATATTTGTGGAGTGTGTGTGTATATGTGTAATGTTATATGAAATATGACTTATTTTCCTTACGATTGTATACTACTATTTTAAAATAAAAGAAATAAAGATTTTGAAAATACAAAATAAGCTTCATCAGTAAATTAATGTGAGTACCTGCTATGGATGCCTCAGATATGATGAAAAGATATGAGGGACCATCACTCATCTGCTTAAGGAAAGCAAATTTCATCACTCACATAAAGGAAAGACATTAAAGAGAATAATACATGTTTATTCCATGATACACCGTATTTTGAGGCTAGTCTTTTATCGCCACCTCATGACAGAAAAGAAAAATTTCTTGTAACTATAAGCTGCCACCTGGTGACAGTTTTTTCACAGTGTATCATTGGGATTTTTCATTTATCTTAGAAGTTAGCAATAAACCTGTACAGTCTGTACGAGGATATGTGCACACAAACATGGTCCTTGACCATCTGAAGGTCCCTCTGCATGAGGCTGGAACATATAACCACTGGAATGAACACTATAAACCCAACACTCATTCCTTACAGTTGACTTAACGTCCACCAGTGGTTTTCAAATACTGGACGTATGAATAATGAAAATGTTACTAGTGTATAATGCAATAATACTATAAAGTTCATTAAATAAAATGTAATTTAGACATAAGACTTAAATAACACTTCATACCTATGTATTTATTAAAGTTTAATATATAAGAATATTTTGATTATTTGTAAAATATGCATGTTTTTAAAATTGGTCAAAACCATACAAAATCTAAATAAACAAATTTATCCTATCCTTCACTCCTTTTAAGACTAGAAGATTTTTAGGTTGAGTATCAAAGAACTATCAAAGAACTCAGTAGATCAATTGTGCTGTGTGCTACAGCAAAGTAGAAAAGGCATTTAATAGAGTTTTCACAAATCAATAAGAGTACTATTTTATAACTAAAAGGTGAAAACAAGAAACTACAAAAAATGGAGACTGAAGGCAATGAGGGCAGAAGAACTCCTTTCTGGGGCAAAGGATTTGTGCTAGAGGCAGACTGGGGAGGCATGGTTAGATTGGGAGGCCTTTACGCAAGGTCTCTGCGCAATATTCTGCATGGAAGGAATTCTTCTGAAGAGCAAGTGCTAGAATACAGGAATATTACCGTGGCTTTAAAGACTGGCTTGCTAGAACAGAGTAAAAGCATAGTGATATCTTCTGAAAACACATTAATAAACTTCAAACACTTGTTTTTCTCTCATTGCAAACTCAAGAGGCTTGATACAAAGAATGCACTTGTGACCTTTCAGCTTTAGGATTATGGAGTCATCTCATTAGGTGTCAATGAGCAAATATGTGCAGAAAACATTTGCTTTAAATTATAGTTAATGTATTTGTTTAAATACTTAAAAATTATATTTAGAAAGTCAAAGTCATGAGTAGAAACAATATTATTTTTCTTGTTTAACTTGACTTTTCTTTGCTTTAACAATTGCCAATTCTGAATCTTAACAAAGATGTGAACACAAATCCATGACCTTAATAATACAGCTATATATAGGATTCATGCTATAAGTTGATTCATATTTGATTCCCAATTTTACTGAATTTAATTTCACATTCAAGTTGTATTATTATCAGAATATTTGACAAGAATGTACTTCAGTAGACCAAGAATTATCAGTAACTATACCTCATTACAAAAGTTAAAAATTTCAAAGTATGAATGCCCTTTATATAAATAAATGGAATTATGTTCATAGTTATATGACATTTCTGAAAATGGCATTATCTATTAAGTAGTAATTGATGAACATATGGAGCCTTGTTTGATTCTCAGGGTATAACTAGTTTCATTGACACTATTCTATTGTTCTAAATGGTAAGAACAGTGTTTGACTCAATTTGTATCCCCTGTATACTCTAACAACAACATGTGGGTTTTCTACTTAAATATGGGTTCTGGGAACAAACCCAGGTCTTTTGTAAAACCAGTAAACACCCTTAACAACAAAGCCAACTCTCCAGCCCCTATTTTGTCTCTTGATACACACTATATTCCTGACATTACAAATAAACAACCAATTCAATTTTCCCCAGCCTTCTAAGCTCTTACTTACCTCAGCATTTAGGTTATCTGCAAGGCTTTCCAGAAACTGACTCTCAATTGGGTTTTGTTGAGTGAGTAAACTGAGGTAATGGCTGAGTTTATCATGTGTCGTTATAATGATTCCTTCCCCAAATTTGTCAAATTGTGGTCTTCCAGCTCGGCCAAATATCTGCATGACATCTAAAATTCCAAGGTCAACAAAGGAGCCTCTTTTGGCAGCATATATTTGTGTTCCCTAGATGAGAAAAAGTTAATAAAATTTACATAAGCACACACATATAATCCTGAAGAGCTGGAAGCTGAAATTGGACAAATACGGATAGATCTCAAAAGTGTACTTTAAATAATCCCTTCATCAGCTGGGATAGAGTTAAATTCTGTAATTGAAGCTAGACTTCTAGTGGAGAAAATAATTCTGACTAAAATGCTATTCACAGTCAATGAAACAGACAAATCACAACATTTTTCTAAATAAATCAATTCAGAGGCTTGCTTTAACAGACACACAAATCCATGTGCAAAGGGAGGTAAGCTCCTACCTTAATAATAACAGCATGTGCAGGAAGATTGACACCCCAGGCTAATGTGGCTGTACAGATTAGGACTTTGATATGCCCATTTGAAAACAAGTTTTCAACCAAATTCCTGTCTTGCCGAAGCATTCCTGCATGATGAATGCTAAAGCCATCCAAGAATAATTCTCGCACTTGCTTATTTCTTGACTTTTGCACCTAGACATTAAAAAACATAAAAGGATAATTATTTAGCATTTAATGGCGATTGCTATTTCTTGGGCATGATGAATGAGTTTATCAAAGAAAGCAAACATTGTTTTGAAGTTTCTTAACTTGGTAATGGTGCCTTACATAAAAATAATTTTGTTATATGTCTAAAAAGTTTACAAAACATGACACATTATCTTAAAGGGATGGCACAAAAATCCGACCTGGCTGTACCTTCTTGTAATAAATTAATGTTTGTTGTACACTTCCAAAACATTTGACTAAAATTAAACACATCTGGTGTGGAAATTCCTTCTGTACATGTGTTGCTTTTATTAGTTAATGAATAAAGACACTGCATTGGCCTGTGACAGGGCAGAAGAGAGCTAGGTGGGAAAAACTAAACTGAATGCTGGGAGAAAGAAGAGTTAGGAGATGCCATGTAGCTGCCAGCTTGAACCTTGCTGGTAGGTCACGAGCCTTGTGGCAAAATATAAAATAATGGAAATGGGTTAATTCTAGATGGAAGAGCTAGCTAATACTATGATTAAGCTATTGGTCAAACACTAATTTAAATATGATAGCTTCTGAGTGATTATTTCATGGTCTAGGCAGCTGGAAATGAACAAGTAGCCTTCTACGACACACATCTGTACCTCACCTCTTTAAGAGTAAATCTGGAGTTGTCAAAATCCAAAGCTCTGCAGCATTTCATCTTAAGTGCTACCTTCACTTGCTGGCACAAGCCACACAAGTCAGCATTTTCTGAGTCTCTTCTGAAGGATGTATCCTACATTTATACTTTCCATTCCAGATGCACAATCTGGAAGACTTTATTGAGATGCCTACTGATTCCCTTAGTCTTCTACAAGCAACGAGTGCAGAAACCCAACAGTGGTCACCTACAGCTGTGTTCATGCTGAGTTTTGGTGGGAAGTTTTGACCACATCGCTCCACAACCTTACAACTACTTTGAACAGACTAAATTCCCTACTGGTATCTGTTCTTTGGCCTGGTTTGAACTTCTGGGATCATAAGTTTACAACAAAAAACTTTATATCTCACTAGACAAGACTCACTAAAGAAAGATTTCTACACAATCGAAGATGCTAGTGTAATACTTTTAAAAGTTGTTCAACAAAAATGACTTCTTTAAGGGTATTATTTCATATATTTACTTATCAGTTTTATGGAAAAAAAACCCTCATTATCAAAAACAGCATCTTTGGCTGGGCGGTGGTGGCTCAAGCCTTTAATCCCAGCACTTGGGAGGCAGAGGCAGGTGGATCTTTGTGAGTTCTAGACCAGCCTGATTTACAAGAGCTACTTTCAGTGCAGGCTCGAAAGCCACAGAGAAACCCTGTCTTGAAAAACCAAAAAAA